>VWZW01008203.1:743610-807495 GCA_013397115.1 Edolisoma coerulescens | reverse complement strand
CCCATCCCAAACTTCTATATTGCCTAAAAAATAGAGTTGAAGATGTTATGGCCATCCAGATTCTTCATGAATGTCTTTAACATCGGTTGTAAGATTTACCTCCCTTGAATTTATATGTTTGAAAGCTTATCATTTAAGGTGAATTAGTTAGTTTAAATTAACTGTTCAGTTAATACAGGCAGTTATCTCAGAAGTTTGACTATTCTAGAAATTGGACCTTATCTCCTATCTTGTAACTGGCTTGGGGTTTTTTTAAAGGTAACTAATGAAACTTCCAGTTACTTAATAATTTATTTTTAAGTCATTGCTCGTCATGCTTTATTCACTAGTTAACCTCAGTAACTTTGTGTCTCAGTGCTTCCACCTCTGAATTCCATCACCATCCTAGCAAATTAATTACTGAATACTGAATAGCTAATAACCAGTGCACCCAATGCTAGCTATAGGAACAGAGGTAGAAGGCCTTAACTAACTTCCTGTATGCTCATTCTGATTCTAGTGGTGGGTGGAACTTTTCCATAGGTCTCAAAAACTATAGCTGCATAAAATTATTTCTAATGTGAATAGAGAAAGGCACCGATTTCCCTTTTATTATCTGTCAAGGTCCAGGGAGAGCAATATGGAGCAGAAGTTCCTGTGTTAGTAGGTCAGAGGCCCTGAATGAGCTGCGTAGGTTGTCCTTCATCCTCTACTGCCTTGTGACCTACTTAGTGACTTGTCAAGGACTAATTTAATTAAATACACTTAGCCAGCTATCAGTTATGTCCAATGTCTCTCATTTCTATTGCCCTCCAAATGTTTTGCCAATAATACTATAATTGCTATTTCTAGTCTATAAAGACAATTTCTGCATACTGAATTTTGTACAAAACATCTGTCTCAACAGCAAAGGATTTTCTGCAGTTAATATCTTTTAAGATTATGAAACAGGTCCCTGGTATAGACTATGGGCCAAATTAATTTCCTAGAGGACTAAAGATTAAACATAAATCATGGTTTCGAATGTGAAAGGTCATGTTGTTCAACCACAAAGCTACAGTTCAAAATGTGACTTTATGACTTCTACCACTTCTTTCCACTCTGAATTATTCATCAAGTTAATATTTTACTATCGTAAGTTTTCAAACCTTTTAAATCTGGAAAACAAAGTTTGTGGGCTTATGTTAATAAAAGCAATTTCAAAGAGTAATAGAATAAACCTAGTATACCCAGAGCACAAGAGAGAATAAAATATTAATTTTTAGGTTGAGTACGAATTCTCTCAATCCAAATATTTTTGAAAGTTAATAAAACTTCAAAATTATTTGCACAGATTTCACAGAATCACAGAATAAACAATGCTCAAGGGAGGGAGATGTTCAACCACCTGCTGAAGCAAGGTCAGCTAGACCCAGCTGCTCAGGGATGAGTCCAGTCAAGTTCTAAATTTCTTCAGGGATGCAAATGCCATGACCACTCTGGACAACATAATCTGTTCCATTGTTTCAGTACCTTCACTGTTAAAAAAAAAAAAAAAAAAAAAAAAAAAGAAAAAAAAAGGATTTCCCATACAGGAAACATGTTCAAGAGACATCTGGATATGGCACTGGGTGATGTGGTTTAGTGGTTATGTGGTTACAGTAGCTGGATGATCTTAAGGGTCTTTTCCAACCTTGATGATTCTATGAAATGAATTTCCCATGGGAAATCCTATTTTTGGCCTGGAGAAAAGGAGGCCCAAGGGGCACCTTATTGCTCTGTACAAATGAAAGAAGGTTGCAGCAAGGTGGGAGTTGATCTCTTCTCCCAGGCAACTAGTGACGGGATAAGAGGAAATGGCCAAAAGCTGTGCCAGGGAAGTTCAGTTTGGACATGAGGAAGACTTTCTTCACTGAAAGAGTGGTTAAACAGTGGGGTGGGCTGCCTAGGGAAGTGGTAGAGTTGCCATCTCTGAAAATGTTCAAGAAATGACTGGATGGAACACTTAGTGCCATTGTCTAGTTGACAAGGTGGTGTTCGGTCAAAGGCTGGATTTGATGATCTTGGAGTTCTTTTCTAACTTCAATGAATCTATGATTCTGTATTTCAGACTCTGCCCATTGCTTCTTGCCCTTTTACAGAACACCTCTGTGAAGAGTCTGGCTTCCTATTGTATACTTCTCACCTCATGTCAGGTATTTTTATATATACTGATTTAAACTGCGTGTACATATATATATACACACACATATATACATATATACGTATATATATATATATACACACACATGTATACTAAGGCACACATTTTTATAACATTAGCAAACAAAATAATTTGTTTGGTGCCTGTGGACTGACTTAACATTTTATTTCCTACAAGTTACTGGAGAAAGTTTGAGTATTTCTAACATTAATTAACTTCACAGAATAACAAGACAGAAAATACAGTAGAGATGCACAGATTAAATAGACCAGTTTGGGGCATTTTTATTGCTTGCTGTACTTGATAATCCTAAAGGTCTTTTCTAATCTAAATGATTCTATGATTATTCTTCCTAAAGAATGTGTTTCCTTAAGAAGCTGAGGGGAAGAAAAATTATGTTTTTCAAAATTGCTATTATAGATTAAACAGAAGAAATAGAAATGGTTGCTTTCAATATAAAACTATTTCTTCCAAGTAAGAATGCAGTGATACAATCATGAATGATTTTAAACCTCTAATAAGCTGAAGGAAGATAATTTTAATAGATATTATAACAGAACTTTACCAATGTAGGTAAGTAAGAAAGAAATTATTTGGAAAAAATGAAAACATAGGTAAGTAAACTTAAGTCAGTATGTCCAACATAAGATATGCCCCAAGTTTTTTAAAGCATTAGGTAATTAACTCACTGTAAAAATGTCCATCATTTAAAAAATGAACATTTAACATATACATCCAGTGCTATTTATGCTGCTGTGAAAGCTTCTAAGTGACCTTCCAACAATGATGAAACCAATGTCCAATTACTATTGATGACCATAGGATGAAAATTTCACCTCTAACTCTTCTAACTACTAAATGAGTTATAAATAGTACTCCTATTAAGTGAGCAACCCAATATTCAATTAACGGTTAATGATGCATAGGGAAATAGTTTCAAACACTTTAAAATGGACTTGAGATGATTTTCAAATTCAACACAAAACTTCTGAATACTGAATTGCAACTAACGCCTAGTGATAATGCTTTTATACTTTTTTATCATGTACTCCATTATGTAAAAAATGGACTCTGGAAAGAATCAGTGAAGTAACTCTTTGGATCAACCCAGAATCCCCTGAAATATTAAAACAAAGAAGTGGTCCAAGTGTTTTGATTTCTTATGGAGTCTTTTACTAAATTAGAATCACACTCTTAACACATCTCTTAACACTTCTATTACATTTTTTCCTAATTAATTCTATTCCTGAAGCCTACTCTGATTATTTAAAAAACAATTTTTGTGATCACTATTTGAGTGTATATTTAATGGAGTATTATTTTGAGGTGGAAAATCACAGAGAAGTCATAAAATTATAAGAAAGGAGGTTGAAAGGTCATTTGTTCCCTTTCTAATCCATGTCTTAATCTAATAAATTTCATTCCTGAGAAATATTCTCTAGGATTTTGCAAAGTAGTCAGTGATGGACACATCACAACTTCTTTGAACCATTTCAGTGTTTCCCTATTATGAGGATCACACAAAATCCATAGAGTGTTTTTATAGAGGTTTTCTTCCTAATTTCTTACTGAGGTGAAATCTGATAAAAATTAAACCCATTATTCTTCATCTTCCTTATTACAAACATAACTTGTTTATAGTACATTTTGCATATTTGAATGCTTAATGTGTCTTCTCCCAGTCTTCTCTTCCATAAACTAGGTAAATCTTTTCTTCTGGATCTTTTATTATTCTTGATGCTCTTAGGCTGGTTTACATCTTCCATAATGTTTATGCTCAGTTCCTCCACAAGAGGATCCAGGTGAGACATTGCTAGTACTAGAAAGAGTGCAAAAGTGAATTCACCTAATATAGAAAATATGTTCTTGTTTAATCATGCTGATGTCATGACTGTCTTTTTTTGGAATGTGACAATATTGCTCAAGTTCGGCTTAGGATCTGAAGTAATAACCCTAAGCATCTTCTTGATAGAACTGTTGTCTAGTTGTTCCCCTTTTCTTATAAATGTTATAAAGAATTTTAAATTTTTAAATTATATTGAATTTTTTTCACACTATCCTACAGTTTCTGGGCACTGTTTTAATTTTTAATTCTACTACTTATTGGTGTATTTAGCAATAATATTTTCTATGTGATCATAAAAGTCCTATGAAATATTCAGTAGTCTCATAGGCAGGACACACATGACGCTGTCAGGGCTGCTCGAGAGCCACAGCATCCCGCTGCAGATGTCACTGGCCGCTGCTGCAGCACACGGAATGGCTGTCTCCTCCTCGAGGAGCAAGCCCTAAACAAAGGTGATGCTCTGGTGCCAGCAGAGGCAAAGAAGGAGAGAGGGGTCTTTTGTATGGGCTCCAGCAGGTTTATTCCCGTGGAGGATCCAAGGGCAAAAGACAGGGGACAAGGGAGTGTCCAGGGTTTTATATGGGGGCAAAAAGGGGCGGAGAGAAGGGGAACAACCAATGGGGAAAGAGAACATGAGGGGAGATAACAGGAGAATGACCAATGGGGACAATTTAGGGGAGGGCAACACAGGAAACAATCAATAGGGCATCGAAGAAAAAAGAACATTCTGGAAACATACATATTTAACAGGAGGATGTGCATAAACATAGGGTCATACATAAAACTGGGTGGAAATCTCATAAACCAATAAACTGAGAACATGTAAAGTAGATGTGATTGGGAACCTGGGAACTCGCCCTAACTAAAATGTAGGGATTAGACTGCAGTGCCTCCAGTGCCTACCCACCACTCTGTTTCCAACGTGGCTTTGGCCAAGTTCAGTGCAACACACACCTTAAAAGAAGATTTCCTGTGAGATAGTATGAAAAGTTCACTTTCATCCCTCTATTTCTTCTTCTGCATGTATACTTCAGTATCACAGATCTTGTTCATGACTTTTTCCCTTACATTATGGTTCTATCACTCAGCAAGATTGCAGATAATGCAAAGCTGGCCAGTGCAGTTGATGCAACGGAGGGAAGGGATGCCATTCAGAGAGACACGGACAAGATTGAGAAGTGATCTGAAGAGAACCTCATGAAGTTTGTCTAAGAGCAAGGTGCTGCACCTGGGTCCAGCCAGTCCCATACATGAGTGGGAGATGAACTCATCGAAAAGGACTTCTGGTTCTGGTGAAACCTCGACATGAGAAACAGAAGTGATTGAAGCACAGGAAAGAAGCAGACATATTAGAATGGGTCCAGAGCAGGCTGCAAAGGTGATCAGAGGGCTAGAGCACCTCCCTTATGAAGACAGGCTGAGAGAGCTTGCTTAGATTGTTCAGCATGGAGAAGACTACTCTGTGGAAACCTTATTGCATCCTTCCAGTATTTAAAGGGGTCTTGTAAAAAAGAGAGAGAGAGTTTTCATATGGGCAGAAAGTGATAGGCAAGGGGGAATGGTTTTAAACTAAAAGTAAAGAGCTGTATATTAGATGTTCGGAAACAATTCTTTGCTGTGAGGATGGTGAGGCACTGGAACAGGTTACCCAGAGAAGTGGAAGCCACATCCCTGGAAGTGTTCAAGGCCAGGTTGGATGAGGCTCCGAGCAACATGATCTATTAGAAGATGTCCCTGCCCATGGCAGGGTGGTTGGAACTAGATGATCCTATGATCTCAGCTGTGAAGCATGTTATCCTTTCCCCCACCATTCCTCCATATGCTGTAATATGTGAATTTTATGTCTAATTTTAGAATGCAAATGGCTCAACAGTACATATGTTTCTGTAGGTAGTAAAAATGATAGAATAATTTCAGTCACAGTACAAACAATTAGTGCAAATTAATATATACCAATATATAGTTTTAACAAGTATTAACACTTTATGAGTTGAATAAAAAGTCATCTATATTAGAAAATAGATCTATCCGTGAGCATAATTTATGTTTGTCCAATTAGGCTATAGATTAAGGATAATTGCTATAGAAGATCTTTAAGATTCTGAATCCATTAATCTAATGTTTCATATTTAATGAAATTGTCAGCAATTTTTGGTTAAAAATGTAAGATCATTTAAGAGTATGTGAGTCATCACCTGCCTGCTACTGATTTGGTATATAAATATTCCTTTCCCTTCACCAGCAAGCCTGCAATTTTCTTTTTAAATTTTACACACCATACTGTCATGAAATTCTTAGTTAGGAAAAAATCAAGTTAAAATCACTGTAATAAGTATCAACAGGAAAAAATGCACAGTATTTATTCCTAAAACTTCTGAGTTTATTATCAAAGAGTAAACCTTTTTACAACCTCGTTATAATGCTTAATTTGGCAGAACACTTTAAATTTTTAATCTAGGACTGGGAATTAATTTTAAAACATCATTTTGGGGATATCACTGTATGTAAAAAACTTTTCATTTCCTTTAAAAGGTAAATGACTGCATCTGTGCCCGATAACATAATGGGCTTAGGTTAATACATTCTAAAAAGCTGAAACACGTAACCTTTGGTATTGTATGACAAAGAGCTGCACAATTTGCTGATATACACCACTCGCTGTAGCCCTGATTCATGGCCCCTGCTCTGGAGTCAGCAATGAGTTTAGAAACAGTTACTGGATTATTCTCAGAAACATATTCAAATTATTTTTTTCATGTTAGCATACAATAAAGGTAGGATTCTTTGATTTCCTTTCTCATGTCCGTTGTGTTCTGCCAATATAGCACACAATGTAGTATGTCTGTGGTTGTTACACCTAAGGTGCCAATAACCTATGGCGAGGAACTGGATTGAGCTGTGATATGTGTATAGGGCACAGAGAGGACAAGCTGGGTCAGTCTGACCTGAAAACTGCAGATGTGGAATTAGAAAGGAAGAGAAAGTATAAACAAAACGTAGAAGCAGGATGCGAAATAAGGTAATAGTTTGGAGTATGCAATGTTAATGTAACCAATTATAACTTGTTTTAATGTGCGTGAAAATGTATGTTAACCAATTGTATTTTGCGTGATCGCATGCACGGATATGAAAAGACTAGAAGGGAACAATTGCTGAATAAAGCGAGCTTACAGAGCATCATATTGGTGTGCTGTTCTCCGTTTCTTGCATGGACCCCCACAACGTATATCATCAGATTTTCCTGTTTCTGTTCTTCAGATATTCGCTATTTTATGCATATTACAGGTTTAATCAGAAAAGCTCTTTGGAGTGCAGTTCACACTCAGCTATCAGTCATGGCCTTATGTGCATGGCAATTGATGTTGGGAAATATTTTACAAAAATCTGAAATTATTGTGGTGCTGTTTCCTCTCAAAACATTGTCCAGAGCCGCAAGTTTTCCCACACTGCATAAGACCAGAGCAGTGCAGCTGCACAACATCTGAAACTGGGCATATAAAAGCACCTTGATCTAAAAGGCAGAAGACAGTAGTCAGCTCACATAAATTGGAAGTTTAAAGGAACTTCTATTTCCAGAATACTAAAACGGACAAATAATTGGCCAGCTAAACTATTCTGATGTAAATACTAGACCTGAGGTTTTCATCTAAAGTTGCAGAGCACAGGGCAGTGACTGCATCAAAACAAAACAAATCGGCTACTCTTTGTAGAGGCAATTAGTGAAGAGGTAACAAAACTCCAGGCATAAGTGACAGAGATGTTCTGTTCATGGCTGTATTCTCACCCTTCCACAATGGCAAAGGTTTCTCCAAGCACTATCTTTGCAGACAGACCCAGGACAAAATTATCCGTTCAGGTTTGGAAAGCGTATGCATGCCTCACTGCCTAATTTCATTGAACTCTGTAATTCTGAGTGCACAGTGATCTCCCCTGGGCAGCTGAGAAGGAAGTGAAAGAACAGGAAGCAAGAGATGTTCTTGACATCTCCCCATAGCTTTGCCGGCTGTGTAGCTGCATGTTGCATTTTACTCTAGCAAGCTGAAAAAAGCACCCAGCAAGCCACCACAGCTGATTTGCAGGGCTGGGGAGTTCACCTGATCTCTGTTGCCTGAGCTGTTAAGGGAGGCAGCACTCGGGGAGAACAGCATTCAGCCACCAAAGTATGAGGATAATAGAAATTAATTCAACAAATTTGTGTTTGTCTGTCTTATGACAGGTTTTGAGTTAGTCTTTTTTTCAAGTTGATGGATGACTAAGGTTGTTACTGAAAAGTCAGATTTTCAGAGCTGAATTTCTTAGGTTTCCCCTTAAAATGCTGCTGACTTAAATGTGGTTTATCTTTTACAAACCTGGGAACACTGAGAGATTCGTCTAGAATCAAATTTCAAGATGACTACAGCCAACTGTTTTGAAAATCTTGGCTTAAAGTTCTGTAAAATGCAGTCCTTATTCTTTATGTGAGTTAACTGAGGATCTGATATCACAGCACTACAGTTGCAGAAGTTTTAACCATGGACATTCATGGAATGTGGATCATTTTCTAGCAGCCAATGGCAGACAGTGAAATAGGTCAGATAGGTCCATCTAATGATTTCCATCTGCATAATCAGCAATCTATTAAGATTAATGAGGCTCTCATATGATATTCTGTACCTCATCTAGCCCGCATTAAAATCATATTA
Source organism: Edolisoma coerulescens (assembly GCA_013397115.1). Lineage (NCBI taxonomy): Eukaryota > Metazoa > Chordata > Aves > Passeriformes > Campephagidae > Edolisoma > Edolisoma coerulescens. The sequence continues at coordinate 798,806 of VWZW01008203.1, read as the reverse complement.
ATCAGAAAGGTCTATAAATCTTCTTTCATATTTTAAAATATGAATTTCAATCCTTACCTATCTAACTAATAAGTCAAATAATTATAATGATATGCAGATCAGGGAGTTTGTTTTGATCATAGATTATTATGGGCTGAAAAAGAATTGCATAAAGAGAAATTAAATTCTGAAAAAACAATCTTAATTCGCTTTACATATGCCAAAATTCCCCGTCCAGTATTTCTGCATATGACCTTACACATTTTGTATTCCCTTTCACTATATAAAATTGTTACATTATATGTCTGTGGATTGTATCCACTGTAAGAAACCCTTTCACTTTACATGAAACAGCATACCTTCTCACTCTATTAGTTTTATTTTTGTGTGATTTCCAATGAAAGCTTTGAACTGTAAGTGTAAAGTACTGGCTTCCCTGCCATCATATGAGTTTTTCTCCATTTTGCTTCTACTCTGACATTTTTCTTTCTTAGTAAGCCTTCAGGCAGGGAGGCTTTGTGAGATAGGAGCATCTCTTTCATGCCGTGGCTCAGTCTTCAAATCTCTTCCTAGAATGCCTTCTGTGCATGTCCTAAAGAAGTGCTCATCCTCTCCCAAATCCTCATCCTCCCCCAAAACTTCCCTACTCTCCTCACTCAAAAAGGCATTTCTCCTAATTAGAAGTTTTACCCCTGAATCATAGAATAATATAATTATTTAAGTTGGAAAAGATCTTTAATATCATCAAGTCCAAATATAAATGAGTATTCCTGGACTCTGAGCCAATAAAATATTGACAGGTCTTTGTAACTTTATTTCAATGGGCATCTTTAGTAACTAAACTTATATCACGAGTAATAATTTGTTAGGCCAAAGCTCTGCATAAATTCAGTAATATTAGAGATAAAAAATAGAGTAAAATTATTTACTTCCTTTTCTTGGACTCCTTTACCTATTTTTTTTCACCTGTACTGATCTGTTACTATGAAACATATTTCAGGAAGCCACACCATAATTTTCTTTTTTATGTGTGCAGGGTTTTTGATCTTGGAGGTTGAGTTTCTTTAAGATAAGATTCAGTACAGGAATTGCAGAGCTTGCACAATTTTATGTTTTACACTCATACCTATCGCTGACACAAACGGTAATTCAAAAGCATAGTCAAGTCCATCCATAAACAATAAATAAAGGATTTTAAAAATAAAGCCACTACAGTGACCACATACATTTTAGCCTAATGAAAAAAAAAAATCATAAAAAAGGCAGAAAACCTGATAAAGATATCTAGTAGGGTCATTCTGTACTTACAGAAAAGCAAATGACACAAATTGTTTAGTGATATTTTATATTCAATGAAGCTATCTTCAAAGGCTTAACCCTGGTCCCTAAAATACCCTCTGCTATTTTTAGCTTTTATTCATCATGCTGATAAGCTTTAAGCTTCTCTAGCATAAATTAAGCTCTTCTTTACTTTGTAGGTCACCTGACTGAATGGCACACTATGCTTCCAGTCCAGCTACTTCAGTTATGCTGGATAACGAAAATACTGTGTATTATAGTTTCAGGGAATTTGTAGGCCATATGTAAAGAGTGAAATTCTATCCTAACATATTTTTCCAGGAAAAGCTGTATAACTGGAACAGAGGCAGCAAATACTGGTCTCAAAGGCGATCTTTAAGCCACTTCTCTCTCCTAATCTCCAACACCGATTTAACCTAGGCAACTGGGAAATGTCTCTCAGTTATATTTCTAATATTTCTGTATATTCTATTTATTCTTGGGTGTAAAAGCCAAACTATCTACAGCATTCTATATATGCCCCCATGTGTCCTTGACACATTTCTTTTGCTGCTTGGTCATTGTCATTCTCTCTATGCCAAGGTTAGCATTAATGTAATACAACAGTCTGCATGGCCTATCCCAGAGTAATTATCTTACATTTTCCAGCCCATTTGTACCAGTAAATGTCATGGTGGTGGTAGACCACTAACTATATTATTCTGATGTTGCTTGTCCACTCAGTGTGCATGTGTGAAACATAGTGAAAATCTGCTGGAATTGAAAATGCCATTCACAATGGTGTAATGACACACCAGGATGTGTAAGATGGAAATGAAAGATGACACAAGAAAAACACCAAATAGATATCTCTATCTTCAATTGATCAGTGAATCCCAGTTTTGAATTTCTAAGGGAATTCTATATGCCAGACATCTTTAGCACCTGAATTTCCTTTGTGGTAAGATTAAAAATGGATGTAAGAGATCTTTAAAGTCATCCAGCAAGTGGGAGATATCAAACTTTAAAAATTGCACTACACTCTCTTTAACAATAAAGCTACATAAGGTGAAATAAAAATAACATCTATAAAACCACTTAAGATTTATCTAAACTTATCTTTTCTTAGAAAATGTATTTTCTTGTTCTGTTTTTTTTTTTTTTTTTCCATTTTAGGGGGAGATGGGGTGAGCTGCATTTTTCTTACTTTGTATTCCAGAATTCTAAATGAGAGTTTGAACTTTGATGAAGTTATTGTAGTTCAGTGGTAGAAAATACGCAAAAAGGTCTTAAGGTTTTCAACACCTTCCAAAAGAGGGCTTGCTCAGAAAATTAGCAGAGTTACCACATGACTTTGCCTTCACCTGACTGGGGAGACTTGTTCTTGACCTTCTCTGTTGAATACCTCTTTTGGGATGCTCAGCAACAGAAAAAATACTAGTAAACTGAAGGAAGTCTGTCGAAGGGCAACCAGAATGTACAGGATCAGGAGCACCTGCCTTGTGGGGAGAGCCTGTGGAAGGCACCCCTCTGAGAGGACCTGACAGGAGCTCCTGATGCTCACAGGCAGGGTGTTGAAGAGATGGACCAAGGTGTTCATGGCAGAGCATGCACATTTCTAACATGCCATGAACCTGAGTGATATATTTAGTACAACACAGCATACACAGCCAAGTCAATATGTGTAAAGGTGTTTTTAATGACAATATGAGGAATATAATAATATCTTCTGAAATGTCAATTTGAAAATCTGTTATTAAATTTCTTGGCCAAGTCCAGTCCAGTTACTACTGCAAACACATGGTAAAACCTATATGTATGTATAAATATGATTATATAATTAATGTTCCAAAAGCATGCTGCTATTTTTCTGCCTGTACATGCTGATCAAAGACATGTAATTTTCTCCCAAGGACTAGTTACGATTTAGCTTCCTGAATGATTTTCTTCCTTGTTTTGCCTTCCTCCCTGCCCCCAATTTATTTTATTTTAGCCAGTGTCATAGAATTAATACTCAGCTCTATTAACTAAATGAATTAAAGTTAAATAGGTTTAGGTTTCTTGTCTACTCTGAAAATTATTTAGACAGAAGCAGCTACTAGCTTATTCAAACTCAGAAGTTACTAGTCTGTAAAAAGAAGTAAGATACAAAATTTCTCCAGAGGCTCTTCATTATATGTGAATGTTACCTATATAAAGTAAAAGAGAGGCTGAAGTAGGTGTCATTGAAAACCTCTGTGACACAAAGTCTAGCAAGCAGTCAAATATTCAAACAGGTGCCATGAAAGGATTGACCTTGACAAAAGAAAAAAACAAGAAAAACTAAAATCAACATCACAACCTTATGTTTTTCCTTTTTCATTAAGAAGGAAGTGAAGAAATATAATCTGAGAAATTCAATCCTTTCAACTTTTTTGTTTACTGTGGACTGCTTCCTACAGATGCTTCTGAAGAGACATTTTATCACCATATTATTGTATATTGTAGGGGGAAAATTATAATCAGCTACTTAACATCTTTGGCAGATGTGCATGAGAACATTTTAAATGACTATATAAAATTTTCAGCATTAAAACAATATTCTGTCCCCAATATAATTTGTTTCATTTTTCTGTTTAATGAAGTGTAAAACACTGATAAATTGTGGAATTCTTTGTAAAGAATGTTCATATTATTTGTATAATACAGTTGGTGAACTAACTGTGTTTCTAAAAGCAAATGAGTTGATGGGATGGAAATGTAATTTGCAGCTTAAAGATCAAAAAGCAAAGCAATAACATGACACCATTGATACTTAATTAAATTAGAGTGCATTTTACTTAAAGCGGCAGCCTCAGTGCTTCAGCATCAGTAACCCACTTAGCAAGCCCAGTACAATGGACATATACTGAGGCACTTAAAAAATGGAGATGGCAAGCTCATTTCCACAGGGAATTATGGGTGCACACACAGAGCTCCACTGCCATTAACAGAGTCTAGGACTCAAAAGGAGAAACACAGACAAATGGCAAAGTCAGTTAAAGGATTGTGACTTGGCTGCTTCAAATTAATCACTGTTTTAACAGAGATAAATACAGGACATAAGGAAGAAAGCACATCATCTGGACTTTGGGAGACAAATTGTGAGAGTTAAGTATGACTAGCATTACAGGAAATAAAAAGTCAACTGGTGAAACTGCATGAATTCTAATTGATTTTAATGAACAATTGTCTCCTCATGTACTTTCACATATTATGAAACTTGAAATTGTTTCACATAAGCTTACAGATTTCATTAGCAACATACAACAGCAGCAATTTAAGATTTGTTAGTAAAAAGGTCCCCTCTCAGTGCAACAAAATAAATTTAATATAGGAGATGATATTTCTCTCCATGTGCTAGAGATGAGACTGGAGCTGCAGAAAATCCCTAGCATGAAGTGCAAATAAATTAGAAATTTATATTAAAATGGAACTTCTCATTGATATGAAGCATTCTTGACAGCTGAAACAACAGAAAGATGCTTATTGTAGCCATCAGGGGAAGAGGAGAATGAGTGATGAATATGAAAACAGGAAGACAAAGTGGGTTCCTTGAAAGCAGTTAAGTCACATAGCATGTAGAAGAACAAACAGAGTATGTACCAAGTTAATATTAATTTCTCAGATGAATGAGAATTTTATTTTTTAACAACAGCAACAAAATTCTTCCAGTTATCCTAGATATGTAGTTTAATAAATAAGCTATTTTGAAAAAGGAAATTGTGCTGTTCTCTAAGCATCATGGAAAGTGTAATAGTAAGAATTTTCTAAAACTGAGTAGTCATTCAGGCAAGATGATAGCAACCTGACTTTATTGTGAACAGACCAATAACTTTCTAAATAAATGTTTTTGCTGTAAGTGTACTTTCATGACTTTTACTGCCTTTTTTTGGAGTTTCTGGAAAAATAAAGCTCCTGGTCCTGTGTATAGGCCTTGATGTTGCAGTGCTTTTACAAGCCTGCTAAAAGTTTAACTGCTTTGAGTGGTTATAATGCTAATTCCTTAGGGTAATGTTTCAGTTTGCCTACTTAGGAGGATAACTTTAATGCATGGGATAATGTTTGCAGTGATGGCCTGCAGACTACATCTATGATGCAGTGTTCAAGATGCAGTTTGCAAGCCTTTGAGAGTGGCTGCTGAAAAGCATGCAGTCTCTCAAGCATGTAACTAAATATGAAGAGACCATTTCCTTTTAAAGCTCTTCCTACCTCAGAAATTATTATGGCAACATACACTGTGTTAATGTTACTTAGCCACCTCATATCCACTATCTGCACTCCCAAGAGTGAATTAGAATCAAATGTATTTAAATTAGAGACAGAAACATTATCAATTTAGAAATGCATTTTCTCCCAGGCTTTATTAGAGAAAGATGCAAAGATACTCCTTATGCCTTTAAAAATGCTGTTAGTATTAATAACATGACTAGATAAAAGAGTCATAAAATGTAATGACAGTATCATTTCCAATATATAGAACAAACAAGCTTAGTTACTAAGGACAAAATATATGGCCCAGAGGAAAGCTGTTTGGAAATGCTACAGTAATTTAATAATTGTAAAAAGGCTGCACATTGATTCCTTGAGAGTTCATGCTTTGTGTGTTGCTGCACAGATGATAGCAACAGATTCCTTCATTCACAGCCAGTAAATGAAAAGGCCCATCTATCAGCTCATGTGTATTTAACTCAGAGGTTTATCCCAGTTTGTCCTTTTCTCTCTGTTGCTGTCAAGTTAAGACTGATCCTTCATAACAGAGGAAGATGCTACTGTGGCTTCAGGGCAAATGATTACAGAATGTCTTTTAACCTCTGCGCTTTGATCAAAATTTATAAAATAACATGAATAAAATTGAAACTGCTTTAATGCAGCCTATTATTATTTTCTTCTTTGGGACAAAATATTCACTCAAAGGCTACTTTGGAATCATACTGTCTGTTTCAAAACACTCCCTATTCCTACTAAAAACCATTCTCTGCTCTATGCCAGAGGAATGCCATGTAAGTAAAGAGATAATGTGTCCATTTTTATGAATACAAAATCATTAATTTGAACAAGAAACATTTGGATTAATATTTTTTCATACTTTGTTAATATTTTGCCTTCCATCTATTTTCATACTTTATCTTGTATACTTTTTAATGACATGGAGTATATGTATTATATTTAATTTAGTCTTTAAGTCTCCATGGTGAAAACTGCTTGTTTTTGTGAGAGATGAAGCATATCATTTGTCACAGAAAGTGCAGAAACAAAGTAGTAGTAATAATAGTATTCAAATACCAACAGTCTGAATACTTACACTAAATAAGACAAAAAATTACATTCTATTTCTGATTTTTTTCATTTGTGGAAGAAAAAGGAGACCATCAGCTAAAGAAGTGATGACAAAGTGACATTCAGAACTTCCTGAAGTATAGCAATGTTAGAATGTCAATCTGCTTTATGCTAATGTGCAGGACGCATTTCATATAAGCTTACCTTTTGTCTTAAAGTGCATTCACTTTACACGCAGTTCCTGCTGTCTCTTAACCACTCCTGTATCCTTCTTGTCCCACAAGCAGGATACAAGCAGCCACGGTAGTGGGGCTGGAAGAAGAGAGATTAAATAGGAATAGGAAGTAAATGGACATCTGCAGTGTTTTGAGAAAGTGAGTTCTAACTTATAAAAGTAGTGTTGTAATTACAGAATGATTTGAATAAACATAGCACACCTAAATGTCTATTTATGCCTAGCTTTATTTAGAGAATTTGCATTTTACTCTGCATACCAGTCTCTGCAGTGTATTTCCAACTTCTGTGAATGCTTTTGTTTAGCAAATAACATTCATAGGCTTAGAATTATATAAATGAGATCACTACTATGATGAAAATAATTTCCATACTAATAAATCTTTTTGATTAGGAGACTAAGTGCAGAACGAAAATTACTTATCTACATGAAAGATGATACCTATTTCTCCTTTTTATTTAACAGATTAAAAATCTTCATCTGATTTCAAAAGCTCTATCTCTTTGTATGGCTGCTTCCAGGAACTGCCAATGGTCTCTAGAGCTTTTTTTGCAGAACATTAGCACTATCCATTGACCTCTTCATTAGCAGACATGAAGTTATTTGGAATTCCACTTCCTGCTGGGAAGTTGTCCACATTACAACGTTCATGTCTGTGGCAGTCTTATCAACCAGATCAGATACTAAATGGGCCATAAAATATACTAACATATCTTAAATGGGTCTTTTGCAGAAAAAGAGAAATGAAAAGAAGTAGCCAAGGCACTTTCAAGATTAATAAATATGAAGATATGAAGATTTGCCCATCCTATAGTGTTCCAAACCCTTTACTACGCATAAATAGTTTGGGACTAATTCTACTATTAAAAACTTTTACCAACAGTAAGGAATATTGGCTCTTGGTAACTAATTAAACAAAAGCTTTCTATTTAAAACTAAGAAAATGACCTGGCCTCAATAATTTAGATTTTAAAAATGTTAATGGATTTGCATTGGGTTTGCGTGGCCTGGTTTTTGGTAGCATGGGGACCACAAGGGTGGCTTCTGTGAGAAGCTGCTAGAAGCTTCCACCATGTCCAGCAGAGCCAATCCTTGATGATTCCAAAGATGGACATGCTGCTGGCCAAGTCTGGGCCAATCAGAAATGGTGGTATCACTTTTGTGATAACATATTTAAAACAAAACTAAGGTTGTGGTGCAGTTTTAATTCCAGTCAGACAAGAGTGGGATGAGAACATGAGAGGAGAACAACATGCAGACACCAAGGTCAGTGGAGAAGGAGGTGGAGGAGGTGTTCCAGGCACCGGAGCCGAGATGCCTCTGCAGGCTGGGGTGAAAACCATGGTGAAGCAGCTGTGCCCCTGCAGCCCATGGATCCACAGGGATGCAGAGATCCACCCACAGCCTGTGTGGGAGGTGCCCATGCCAGAGGAGGTGGAGGCCTGAGAGGAGGCTGTGATCCAGTGGGAGACCCACAGAGAGAGGGAGCCCCTGCTTTCAGGCTGGAGCACCCTGTCCTTGGAGGACTGCAACCTGTGGAAGAGTGACCTACACCTCAGAAGTTTGAGAGGTAATGTTGCCCAAGGGATGGACTCATGCTGCAGCAGTTTTGTGGGTACTGTTGCCCATGAGATGGAGCCATGCTAGAGAAGTTCATGGAGAACTGTGTCCCGTGAGAGGGACCCCATGGTGCAGCAGGGAAAGGACTCCTCTCCCTGGGCAGCGGGAGAAGCCTTGGGTGAAGAACTGACCAAAACCATTCCCTGTCTCCTTCTGCCACTGGGAAGGAGGGAGTGGTGGAGGGAAGATGTTTTTAAGGGCTTATTTTATTTCTCATTATCCTGCTCTGATTTTGTTAGTAATACATTCACATTATATCTCTTAAGTTGAGCCTGTTTTGCCCTTGATGGTATTTAGTAAGCAATCTCTCCTGGTCCTTATCTCAACTCGTGAACCCTTTGTTAAATTTTCTCTCCTCTACCCAGCTGCAGAGAGGAGTGAGTCAGTGGCTTTTGAGGGTGTCTGGTACTCAGCCAGCATCACCACATGACAGTGTTTCATAAAAGTGTGATTTTGGACTGAAACATCTTGCCATGCTGAGACTCTAGACAAATGTTGTGGTCTGGGTGTTTAAGAAATGGTTTTATCCCCTAATTTTTACTTTGTCTATTATTTATGTTCTTAGGGGTATTTTTCTGTCGGTTTGTTTTTTGTTGAGGTTGACATTACCTGTTCCTGGAGTTGTTTGGGTTTTTTTACATAATCTTTATCAGATACCATTTTAGAAAAGAGTATTGATAGTCACTCTTATAATTTATAAAAATGCATCAGAATTTCAAAACATGACGAGACATAACCATTAAAACCAAAAAGGGAAAGTTAGGAATTGTTTTATGAGTTTCATTACTTTGTACAAGGCTAATTACTTCCAAATAAGAAAAATTTCACATAGCATTTCATAATTAATGAAGCACACAAAGCTGTAGTTATCATTAAAAGCACTCATCACACCTTGGAAGCAGAGAAACAATAGTGCGGCGCAAGCCCGCGTTGCCCTCGCCAAAGCCTGCGTCCGCTAGGATGCTACTGGCAGTCCTCGCCATGGCCCACACCACATTGGGCACCCCAGCTGCTGCTGGGTCAGCTGCAAGCTGTAGGATCAGGGGGTAAGGGACTGAGCTGCAAGCCGAGTTGCCTGGCTCTTACCGGGGCGGCTGCTAGCTTATTGTGCAGGAAAAGGCATGTGAGGGGTCACTTGCCTGATGGTGAGAGGCGCCGGCGGAGGTGAAGGAGGAGAGAGGGGTCTGCAGCGTGGGTTCCAAGGGTTTATCTCATGGAGGGTCCAGAGGCTGGAGACCCCGAACAATGGAGAGTACCAGGGTTTTATACAGGGACTGGAAGGGGTGGAGTAAAGGGGATTAGCCAAAAGGGAAAGGGAACATAGGAGGATTCGACAGGGAAACAGCCAACGGGGACAACTCAGAGGAGGGACTTACAGAAACAACCAATTGGGTGTTGGGGAAGGTAGAACATTCTAGAACTAATACATATGAAACAGGGGAAATACATAAATATAGGCTCATACATAAAACTGGGAGGGGAATACAGAAACCAATGGGCTAACATAATGTAAATTGGTGCAGCAGCGGGCTGTGGGAACTCGCCCTAACTGGAAGGTGACTTACAGGGAGTTGCTCACTGCAACACAATAGTTATAATGTTCAATTATTGAAGTTCTACAAGAAAAATATTCTGCAGTTTATTCTTGTTTGCATGCCTATATGAGACCCAGCTGACACTCAAAATGACAAGAAAGAAGCCCTCTGGCCTAGAATGCTAGTAGTTAACTAAATATCTTTGACAGAACCTCAAAGATAGAGCTGTGAAATAGTAAATTTTTTTCACTGAACGCATCAGAATGGCAGCTTTCCTTATCATTTCTTGCATCATCTCCAATCTTGATTTCAGAAAGATAGATGCATTGAAACAATCCCTGTCAGTACCTGAATGTGGCTGTGCAGCCACATTATCAGGATGCTGTCAGCAGCTTGCCAGGCCAGCTGCTTGGGAGGGTGCGCGAGCCTAGATGCAGGAAGCCCGGGGTCTTGTGCTACGCTCTGCCTCAGCAGGAACGCACACAAAGCGGTTGAGAACGCAGCTTCCACTTGATGGGGCTTCCCCCAGGCTGCTGGAAGATGCATCAGCAGAGACAAAGGTGAAGAGAAGCGGTCTTCTGCTAGGGTTCCAGAGAGTTTAATCTTCTGAAAATGCACAGTCAGCAAGACAAGGAACCAGCAATTACAGGCATTTTTATACTGGGACATAGGGAGGCAGGGTGAGGGGTATAATCCAATAGAGAAAGGGAACATGGGAGGGATCAACAGGGAACCAGCCAGTGAGGATGGAACAGGGGAGGGATTACAGACGACCAATGGGGAACTGAGGGCAGGGCTGCGGGGGGGCTGTGGGAACTAGCAATTCACGGTGCAACACCTGAATATAGTAAGGCGTTTTAGACTTCCAAGAAAACTTTCAAGGATATCAGTTTTCAGTTTCTAGGGTCTGAAATGACAGCTGTACAAATGGGGTTACAGTAACCTTATATCTTTTTACAGATGTCCATCTTTCACTAGCTCTTGACTGAGAAGAAATGGGCGGTGATTCATTAATTGTAATAGAAATTTTGCTATTGAAGCTAGGCCAAAAGAATGGCTTATAATCAAGACATTAAAATAATAAAGATGCAACAAGTTTGTACCAAAAAAATTAGCATCATTTGTTACTAATTTTCATTAGATAGTATTTATCTACAGGTTGCTAACATCAACTCATGCTTTATGAAAATCTTTAGGATCACGGAAGAAAAGAAACCTTTTTTTAATTATTCAGATGTCTCTTAGACTGCCAGTTTTTCTAAAGTCTTTCCTTATATTCATGTTGCACATAGCAAAATATAGCCATGGCATTGCTTGGTTCTCTTAGATACAGTTATGATAATGAAAATCTTCCTGTAGACTTAGTAATGAAGTGTATAATATGTTCTCCAAAGCCTACAATTTCTGTATTTTTCTCTTCTTTCTTTAATGATTCTTTTGTAGTATATTTTATATTTTAATTGACATATCAAAAGTCCGTAGTCCTAATATTAAATCTGAGAATTGATTTTTTGGAGAAACAAGACTGCTGAAATGCATGAGAATATTCAGTGTAGATAAAGCTGCCAGAGCATTCATTAGAAAGGAATACTACAGTTAAGGGCAATGAAAATTTACCAACAACTGTCAGTTGTATAGGGTGTTAAAAATACGCTCTTTCTATGGTAGTTGCTGCAAAAGTCATATAGTTCCCACTGATAATGCTGCTTAAATTGTCAACAAAAAATATTAACAAAAGAGAAAAAAAATGGTGCACGCTGGATCACATGATGGCAAATTCATCTTCACAGATGTAGAGACGGGTCAATGTCTCAAAGTAACCTGCCAAAGTCAGTTTCATTTGTGCTTGTCTAATGTACAAGTTTGATTCAGACATACTCCATTTAAGGTCAAGTGCCTGGGTTAAGCTGCACAGTGGACAGTAAATAGCCTGTGTTGCTTCATTCACTTACCATGCACATAAATGGATCTCCTACAGTGATATGCTGTTATGATCCAATTATTAAGAGATACCTCTGCCTGAATTAAGGTGCAAATGAGACTATATGCCGAAGTATATAGTATGGATTTTATTTAAAAACAAATGTGAGGTAGAAACATATAGAAAGAAATAGGAAAGAGAGTGGGAGGGAGAAAAAGAGAGTGAGGAGGGACAGATTAAGGAGAATTCTATCATCACCCCAGGGATCCAGAGGGCATCCTGATGGTCCCTCTTCTGGTTTGTCAGTGGTGGGGATCCCCAAGTCATTCTTCTTGGATATCACCCTTATACAGTCCAAGTTCCAGGAATACCCAGGGCACAGATGCTTTTCCCACAACTTGGGATTGCACATGTATAAGCTGTTGCTTCCTTTTCCACGGCCTGCCACAGTGGGAATTTTTGTCAGGATGCATTAACCAAGGTGCTACCCAGATCTGCCTCGCCAGACCTGGAACTAATGGCTTCCTGTGGCAGATTCCTCCCCTCTGTTCTTATCTCGAGTTCCAACTGTGGTGGTTCATCTTACAAGTTCCTTCTGTGGCCTTGACAGCGTTTAAGGCAATTGTGATGTTTGAGTCTCTTACATATGTGCAGTGGGGGATGGACAGATCTGTTTGGTTTTGGATGCCAGTCTTAGCAAAGGCACAGAGAGAAGGTGTTACAGCCTCTCCAGCATTTAGCATCATTCTTTAGGAAAGAACAGATTGTTTTGAGAGAGGCAAATTAAAGACACAAGAGAAAAAATGTTACAATTTTCTAACAGCTCATATACATTCCACTCATTCTGAGCTCAGCTCTAATGCTGCCCTGGGTAAAGAATGTCCCTGTTGTGAGCAGGAGGTAAGCTTGAACATTACAGTCCCTCTAGTCTGAAAATTTAAGAGTGCAAGAATTACATTGATTTAGAGACCAATCAAATCTTAAATAGTGAATTGCAAATAATATACTAGTGACTGAATATTCTGCTAAAGTTCATAAAAAATCCCAAAGCTCAAATATATTTGCAGTAACTAGTGGAGCAGTCCTGAGAAACAAAAGTATACAAATTTCCATCTGTTCAGAGAGACAGAATAAAGGGCTACAGTCAGCAAATACAAGACTTGTGATGAATACTTCAATCAGCTAAGAGTAATAATGTAGCTTCAAATGTCTCATAAGCTTTCCTGCAGGCTTCTCTCTCAACAAGCTGTGGGGTCTCACATGATCTGAGATTCCTGAGATGAGACTGGCTTTATTTTTGTATATGTGTCTGAATGTAACTGAGTAATTACACAACTGTAGGCACAAAAGACAGTCCAAAGTAGTCAAAGAAGTTTTTAAAATATATGGAGGTATTTAAGGAAGTGGATTCTAAAAATGGTAATGCATTTGAAATCAAATTTACCTGACTTCTATTTGACACCAGAGTCGCTATAATGAAGAATTTGTGTACAGGGTCTTTGAGGGAAGATTAAATAATTAAAAAATAAATATATCCAAACTGGTGCTCTAAAGATTGCCTTTGGAAATTGAACATAACTGCAAAGCACATTTAAAGCCATACAAAATTCTAAGGTATTGTGAACAAAAAAAAGATATAACTATACAAAGTAGTCCATTTAAAAAAGATTTTTCTAGCTGACCCATAGGAGTAAATTGTTACAGAGTAACATCTCATCACTTTTATCCCTTAGGCAAAATAGAAATAGTGTAATAATAATTAACATTCTTTTGAAGTAGTTTTGGTAAGTCCCGTTTTCACTCCCTTATATAACTGCCTGGTGGCTGTCAGTATGTGTGAAGCTATTATTGCTTCAATACATTACTGGCTTGACATGCGCTTTAAAACTGCTGTGAACAGACACAAAGCAGAAAGGAAGGCACATGTAAATGGCAAGATTCACTTGTAATCGTATTTCATGGACAGAATCATTATACCTCTATGTGATAACACTAAGCTGCTTTGTGACATTTCAAAACAATGGCTCTTGCACTGTTTTATTTTAAGCAGGTGTTGTGAACCTTCTTGCACTAAGAACCACAAGTACTCACTTTCAGATTCACATGCAGCTGAGTTAAAGAGAGTGTAGATATTTATATAGATAGATTTATTGAATGTTCCTTCAAAAGTTTTGCTAGACTTGACCCCAGAACTTTCCCTTTATGTTTATTTTAATTTTTTTGATTTATATTTCAAAAAATATTAGCAGGATTGAGGAATCTCAGGCTTCTATTTCAAGTGGTTTTTTTCTTCCCAGTGGAAAGTGATAATTTAGGGTGAAAATCATCTAATTTTCTTTGGTTAAATTAAACATCTGATGTGATTTAGACCTCTGGGATTACAGAACTGGTTAAGTGCTCTGATAAGTCTTCAGGGTCTCTCCCTATGAAATGGTTACAAAAAAGCACCTGCAGAGAGAGATTTATTCTCAATGTCCCAGACCCTGGTGCAGATACAGTGAATCATCACTGCAGGCATCTGTTCTCTTCAGACTGGGGAGAAAGTGAGAGACATAACTGCAGCACAATATTTATCTGTTAGATGGCCAGAGGTACATGAAGTAAGTACCACCCTGATCCTGGATCCCTTTGATGATGTCACTGCTGAGTTGCTTCCCTCCAGATGGATGTGCTCACAGTTTTTTTGGAGGCTTTTTTTGGTTTTCTTTTTCTTTTTTTTTCTGCATATGAAATGAAAATTCAAAGGCAGCTGTGCTAAAGACAAAGGACCACTGTGATATGGAAAGCTATTCTTTCCACCTACATAAAAATTTACATGCCATTGTATTCTTGAAGCCAATGGAGTAAAAGACAGGATATTTTAGGAAATTCTCTAACCTTTCCCCTTCATTACTGCTTTGTTGAGGTGATATTTTCCAAGAATGAAATAGGAAACACCTCTCTACATAGGTATTGTAGGAGCAATTGTTTATCACATTGCTTTAAATGATAGCTATTCAGACTGACAATTTTATTTGCTAGCAAAGAATTATGTGTGTGTCACAGACCTTATGCCCATTACAAAAATTATAGTTGACAACACCATGAAACATGACCACTTCCAGGAGAGGCTTCATATGATTTCTTCATATAGTTTTCCTTTTCTAATTTATTATTAACTTGATGTTACATTTTTTTAGAATGTAAGTAGTCATTTAGATATGAGTTTAAATATAAGTAAATATTTTTTCTTAGTTTAATGATGTGTTACTGTTTGCTAGACTTACTGCATTTATTTCACTTATTATAAAATCAAATTCTAAGTAAAATACTTAGAAGGTGTTAATAATACATAGCTCCTAATTGAAAGAGACAACAATTTATGTCCACAGTGGGTATCTAAAGTTTTAGGACACTTATGTCAAGTTAACTCAATGTCAGCAGTGTATTTTCACATATTCAGAATTTCTATTACCTTTGTTCACTCTACATTCTAAATGAACTGAAAGTGGATAGCAAACAAACACAAACATGGAAGCTGTAATATAATTTGAAACTAAAGTGTGCAGAAAAGAATCCACCAGTAAATCTAACAAAATATTAATCATGGGACTACAATTTTAATTTTGCTCATATTTTCTAGTTCCAGTTTAAAACAAAATAAGGTGAACCTGAACTGCTTCCAGGGTTTAAGGAAGAAGAAAGATATATGAAAGCAAACATATATATGGCAGCTCAAATTAACTGTATAGTTAAAATGCTTTAGTCTGAATGATACATTAGAGTCAAGAACATAATGAAATTATTACTGGAATTTATACTCATCAAGATAGAGACATTACATCTTACATGGTGAAAAAGAAATATTAATTTCAAAATAATTTGTATTTATATTTGAGAAAGCTGTATGAAAGGACAATAGTGAGCCCCAAGAGATCAAACAACATTCAACAGAGGTAGTACCAGCTGATTTCAAGGTTGCAGCTGCATAAGGATATATATGGCTGTTTTTCAGACAACTGGAATCTGTAGCATGTGGTCACAATAATTGTTTATAGCCAGAAGATTTTTGTTGAAAAATTATCTCTTCTTTTTCTAAGATTTTTTTTAATATCCTAACCTGTCTTTTCACAGGTTTCCAGAGAGATTAACATAGCCCTCAGACCATCTCATTTACTGTATCCTCAGATTCTGTTTAAAGCAAATATGTAGACCCTCTCCATGGAAAAAAAGCCGAAAAAAACAATAACCCAAAACAATGACAAAAAACCCAAATGAAAGCAAAACAGGAAACCAAACCAAATCAAATCAAAGAAACCCAAATAACGCAAGAAAAGAATCTGCATATTTGGATAAGATTTTAGATAATATTTAGAAAATGTTCTAATGTACTTTTACACAATGAATGTTGAAGCCTATATGCACCGTGGTAGCTCAAGGTCCTTAGCTTCCTTTATGACCAGAGGTAGAGAAGAATAACTTCTGAGGAAGATTTTAAATTATTTGAATACCTTTCTGGGAATAACATAGAGACACCTACTCTTATCTCCTCTCAGCTTGTTCTTTTTCAGCTTCTCATAGTTGTCACTACAGCACTGGAAAGTGCATTTCTTCCTCTTTTTTAGAGATTCGAGATGATTTCTGATGAGACAAAACTCTTACCTCAAGGGAGAACTAAGTATGACAAATCTGTCTCATACATCCCAATTAATCTGATAAACATATCTACAGTGCCTTTCCTTTAATCCTTTCCCTGTTTTTTTGCATCTCACTGCCCATAAATTTTGATATAAGCAAGTCAAAATATCATATATATATTTGTCTTGCACATATTCTAAAAATCAGATAAAAATGTGTGCTATTAAATAGGAAATTTATCAATACAAAAATGTGTGTTTATCTATGTACAGTGAAAAATGAAATTATAAAGAATAGGATTCTGAGTAGATGTAATTGTGTAGCCACTCTTACCGGTGAAATGCGGAATATTTATAATCTCACAAAATTAAATGGTCATCGTCAGCTAGACTCAGAACACTCAAAATAAAAAAACAGATAATGTACCCTGAAGCTAAAGTCTGAACAAGAAATACACGCCAATATGCCAATAATTTTTGTATAATTTTGCTATAATTTTGAGATAATTAATATCTAATTCTTTGCAGCATTATTTTTCTGTTAAAGCAGTAGCCAGTAATTTCTGTTTTCTGTTAGATCCTTTAGTAAGATGAAGACTCTTACCACAGCAGCTGGATTGCAGTCTCCAAAGGCCAATTTCCACATTTCTTGTCACTGTGGATTTATTATCTGCAGAAGTGCTTGGAGGCCCCATAATTATGCCAATCCCCACTTGACATTTTAGACCCTTCTGCCACTATCTCAAGCCATCCTAAGTTTCAGCATCACACTGCATCATCAAAATACTGTTAGACAGCTATCAAGTGGCATCATGAGGATTAGAGATGTGCAATACCCAGCTGTAAATGACTATTACAGCTCTTACATCTTGTGCTTTGGACCATAGGCCTGAAAGCAGATCTATTGAATCTGGGTGATAAGAGCTCAGATTCAGAGCTCACATTTTTCTTGCTTTTTAGTTTTCTTTCTGTTCATAAACCAAGGTATAATTTTGCTGCTTATTGACAGATAAACATTCCATTATACCAATTAATTTGTTTTATATGTTTGGTGGAATGCTTCACTTAAGTGTTTAACAAAAACAGTCCAACAGATATAATTTTAATTCCATATGGAGAAACTATTTTGGTATTTTGCCAAGACTAATTACTACTGTATGTAATATATGAGCTACAATAAATATAAGCAAATACCTACAGGCATGAATTCTGATCTTGATGTATGCACTTTATTGGTAGCAAGCTTGAGACAGACATGGTAAAAGTATTAAGAATGATGGGTTCAGTATATCTATATACAGGTGAGTCATTTCACTAGAATTCACTTGTGCGGATATATAAATCCCAAACACTCCAAATCTTTGCAGGTGTCAGTTTTGGCAGCAAAATCGGAAGAGAACGGAATTGTTATATTCTAATCCTGAAACTGTCAGTTAAGAAAAGCTGGTTTTGTTAGAGTTGCTTGAGACATGAACAACTGAGAAAGCTTAATTTTCAAAATTCCCTTCTTATTTCCCCTCGCAATGGAAACACAAATGCTGATCAGAAATATTTTTACACTTTTTTAGTCTAGAAAATAAACTTTATAAAAACTAAGCAGTGTTCAAATTTAAGCTCCTGAACCCTTTGCATAATTGGCTATGGTAAATGAAATACTTTAATAATTTCTGCTATATATTTTTGCTAAAAATTAGGGAAAACAATGCTCAACTGCTAAGACAAATTCAAAATACTGACAACTTCAGTATAAAAAAAAAATAGAAAAAATCCTAACATATTTCTGCTCAATGCATTTCAACTAGCTGCAGTACTTTTTTTTCGCTGAACAGGGTGGACCATATTCTCAAAGTTGTCCAGCTCACAGGTGAATCAATAACAGTCTTCCCAGCTTCAACGGGAGATGGATCAGACCCAATGGGAAGAGATGTTGATGCAGTTCTAGGACTCTTACAATCCAGCAGAACAAAAAGTAATACAGGAAATATGACTCAACACAATGAGAAAGATATAAGTTCAGCCATATACTTTGTGTTTTCTCCCCTATGACCTACCAGTGGTTCTTTGTGCACTGTTAGCTTCACAGCATGTCAAATTAGGTAAAGTCAAGGTCTCAGCTTTACCTTTTTTGTTTTTTTTCACTTTTCCTGTCCATAAGTGGAGTGAAGGTGAAGTTTCTGGGACCTTTGGGATAATGCACTTGAAACAGCTTTATTTTTTTCTGCCTTCCTCTAACATAAATAACAAGTATCAGATACACTTTGTAATGAACATAAAGAAATGTTGGAGGGAAGAACCAGAAAACTTGTCTTTTATATGTTAGTTCAGCGTAGTTTTCCTGCTTTGTCACTGTCTTTAATTTCCCCTCTAGCTCTATAAAAACTTCTAGCTGTCTCTTAAATTCATTTATAGTATGTGCTTCAGTGGGCTTACCTGACAACTTATTCCTCACGTTTATTACTTTTAGAATGAAATAGTTGTGCTTGAATACTGCTGCTGTTTCCACTTAAAGGGATATTGTCTACTTATCAGGTTTTGTTCTGGTTTAAATTGACTAATTTTTAAAATAGACTTTTTTACTGACATATCCCTCTTTAAACCTTATACCCAGATCTCGGTATCTGTAATTGTATCTCTGCTCCACCAGTGATGTACGGTACAGTCCTGTGGACAGGTTAGAGAGATCCAACTACCTCTCCTGAGTCAGTGCAGTAGGTGCTCCTACAGCAGCACAGTCTTGTAGGCCCTCCTGCAATTGTGCCTCCTCTCTCAAAGAGAAAGTCAAAGAGACAGCTGCACTTCTGCCGTGGTACTGTGTGACTGCGATATCAGTGGAACAGCAGTGCTGTCCAGTTACCCATCTGTCTAAAAGAAACAGACATACTGCCTGCGTAAATCTTTCAGCGCTGGAAATGTTCATGGGTATTTGCAACACTCGTTGAATTTCTTTCCTGTCACCCTTTTCTAAAGTAATAACAGCAATTGCGAATTTTGTTTAATAAAAACAATCCTTATTCAGGGCTTAAAATGTCAAAAACTGTGGCAAAACACTCTTAGAAATTTCTGTAAGAACTGCTAGCTACATTTTTCCCTAAGCATCTTTGAGAAAACAGGAAGTTATTTGTTAGTTTATTTATTCATACTGAAAACACCAATGAAAAAACCTTCTTGGCTGAATGCCAGATGGGAACACGCTGTCAAAAAGAAGTTCTCAATTAGTCAGGTGCATTTTTAAATTATGAAATCCCATGTATATATTTTTACAATGCTGACAGGAAGCTGGGGATGCACATAGGAAAACTCTTCTTTTTAATATTTTTAATTATTTTTAATTTATTAAAAATAAATGGAAGATCTCCAGTGTGTCTTCTTCATCAAAATCTATCATTTGGAATAGCCAATTGCATAACATACAACCAGCTGACATAAGAGAAAGGTGTAAAAGTGAATCATTACCAGAAAATAATTTCATCAAAATGTATTCTTTCTAGGTTCACAAGGATGGCTGATATGGCCAAATACAGTAATAATTTTAAGGTTTTTTAGGAGGTCTACATCATAAATGGACATCTGCTCTTAGTAGAGGGCATCATACTTATGATTCTTTTTAATGCTATTTGGTTCTTGACCAGAAGACGTGATGATCAGCCTCTCACTTCCAGAGTTTGTTACTGTTCCATGTTTTCATTTACTGCAGGTAAGGTAAGGATATGGAAATAGCTTCACCTTGCTAAAATAAATGGGTTTCTCATTTAAGAAATGGTTTATTTCTGGCATTCTAGTAAAGTGCATGAGATTAACTTCCTGGTACATATATTCCAAATTCTTTCTTTTTTGGAAATTATATTTTCCAGTCCAACTCAGGTCATCACATAAAAGAGGAACTGGGTTGGTGGACAGATATACTGCTGTGGATACATACAGGTACACTGAAAGACTCAAAAGGGCAGAAGGAGGTATTATGCTCTTCCTAATATCTTTTTACCTTCATTTGTGTCTTTTCAAGCTAGAGCTGGTATGCATGGTTAATAATCTATTAATAATAAAGGATAAGGGAGAACAGCACATCTGTGGTATAACTGTTGAAAATATGTCCGAAATATTCTTTATAACCTACAAAGTTCACAGAAAGAAAGAGACGCTCTTCCAAAAATACACTGTATTTACATGTTCTGCATTTCCCCAAAGGAGCTATTTCTTCTCATTGACTTCATCTCCTCTCTTAGTCTGAAGTTGCTGGGATGAACAGTGGATCTGCCCCCCAGAGCTCCTGCACAAAATTCTTCTTGGTTGCTACAGAGAACTAAGAGCTTTCAACAGGAACTAGCTTTAAAGTTTATTCTGTGGTATTTAAATTCAAGAAGTAAATATTTTAACAAAAAATGTAATTTAATTTTTAAAAGGTTATTATTTAAAAGTTACCGTTTCTACAAGACAACAGTCAATTCTCAACATGCTACTGCAAAGTTCTAGAACTCCTTTTTCTCATTATATTTATACAATTCCAACCTTTTTGAAAGATGAGAAAACACTTACAGCTTAGACAACTGTAAGGAGAACAGTCTTTCACCATTGGGAAATACATCTTTTAAAACTCTGCTTTCTGGGGAAAGTGTGAAGAAGTAAATTTCTCAAATTATTAAATGAGATTTGTCCATTCATCCCAGTTAATGAGCTCTGGGCTAGATCCTAAATTTGGCTGACATTATACTGCACAGTGAGCTGTGTTTCCCTCTACTGATGAGAGTTAAGCATGTTATAATCTTAAAGTGGATGTCCTCAGGCACCATCTCTGCAGTGTGGGTTTCATCATCTTTTAGATGTTGTTGCCATGGAAAACTTTTATATTGCTCTAAGGACTCTCAAATATTCTTATGCTGTGTGTCATTCTGTCTTTGAACATATGGAGGGAAAACAACCCTCTCTTGGTTAATTACGAAATTTATCCAAATTTTAGTGTCTAGTATGAACCTCAAATGTACAGTTTTCACACAATAATGGGATATTTAGTTTTGGAATTAATGCTTTTGGTAAAAAAGCAAGTATTACTGCTGGATCTCAGGGTGGAATGTTTTCAATATGGCCATTCCATATATGTTATTACCTGATAAAACATGTGATACTAATTCAATTTATTTTACATATCTGTGTGTAAGCCATGAATTTAGCATTTTTATGTGTTTATAAGACATAATTATTTTGATTTCCTTTTTTCCATCTAGCTGTGTCATGTATACATTTATGAGTTTTCTTTTTCTTTCTTTGGGGTTTTTGTTCCTTTATTTTTTTATATCTCAAATAGCTCATGAATTGGCAATGTCATACAAGTAAGGAGATTAAGTTAGGCTATAACAGAGATGAACCCTGATTATTTTTTCCTTTTTTGCCACCTTTTTTCTGAAGCAAAAGAGAAGCATTAATGGTTTATTTAAGTCTGTTATGTTGGCTTTTCACTATTTCCACAGTTTTATGAGGCAATTGTAATCTAAAAATAATTGTACAAAGAACTGTGAAATCATTTTTTTATTTAACTGTCAATACAAAAGAGCATTTTGCCCTAGAATTAACAGTATTAAATCCAGTAAGTATAATATTTTCTCACTGAGTTTTCTTCAATGTTTGGAGGACCTATAAAAGAAAAATACAGCATCATTTTATTTCAGCTTATGAATCTACCAAGAGAACTTAGCTGTGATGAGCAACATACTTTTGATCATAAATACTCTGTGATTCTTGTTTTTAATCATCTTTATTCTCGATTGTTGCATCAGCCTCAGTGCTGACATTACTGATTTGCTGGGCTGTTAGGACTCAATTCAGCAAAGTGCTTGAGAAGTGCTCATTTTAAACGGGAATAGCACAGTCAAGTTACTTATATCTTTAGAATTTAAGTACAATAAAGTTCTTTTATGAATTCCCATTCAAAAGGAAGAGTTAGGATCAAAGATCTCTTCACATCCTTCATAATTCACCTGCATAGATGGTGTGTTTGTAACTGTTTGTCAAACTTGTATTATTATTTTTTTCTGTCCACATAAGACTGAAGACGTAAAAGGAATACAGTTTGAAAAGCAGGATTTTTTTTAAAGGTAGTTTTAGAAGATGTCTATTTTGGCAACCAAAACATGCAAGATTGTATTATCAGAAACATCAATTCAGAAGAAAATTCAGAAGGCTTCCTTGAATATTTAAATAAATAGGACTTGATTTTATTCTCTATAATATTATCTTCCAGTAATAATATACAGAGTGAAGACAGAACTGGGAAGCTGAGGCAACAGAAAAAAGAGTCTTGCATTTTGTTTATTTGTTATCTTTTGAGGTTGATTCCTTATCAACATTTCTGTAGTAATATGTTTTCCATATAAATAAATGAACATTCAAAAAAGGCTAAGAAGCTTTTACAAGATTAGTTTTGATCCTGACAGTTTGTAAAAATGCAGCCACATCTCATTCAGGAAATTGCACCTACCACAGGTATTGAGCGTCCAGTCATTCTGAGAATTATCTTTTTGAGATAAATAGGGAAACATCCTGGTGGGGCAATACTATGATCTTTACAACCACAACCAAATTGTTCATATTTGATGAATAATGGAAGAAAATTAATCTCCAAACACAATGCAGTTATTATTAAAAGAGATAAAACCAAAATTAATTTTACCACTGCCATGGTTTCTAATGTTTCTAAAATTTCAAATCTGAACTTCCTGCAGCAAAATAGATCACTATTGTTCTATCCATCATTTAAAGTGAGGATGGCAGATACCTTGTACATTGATTGCATTTCCCAATCCACTCATCAACCTACATGTTGAAACAACATGAGGAAGGATACATTGCCATGAAGTTGGGAGCTTCTGATATCACTCAATTTTTGCTGATTTTTTTACTTAATCATACTGCAGTGAATCTCTGGAGAAAGTGTAAAACATTATTTTTAACCCTGCTGTTTGCAGCATGTCTTTCAAAAAATCCAAACAAGCAACCCCATGATACTGTATTGTTAGATAGAAGTTTTGGAAGTCGGTAATCTGAAGCCTAAAGTCATTCCAAAATGATATAATACTGCTATATCATTTATAATAGTGAGCTGTAAACATTTCTATTAAAGTACTTGTACCAGCTTCACTTATTAATCCGTTAATCTGTAAATCAACAAAAAATGCACAGTTTAATGGAGGGAAACACTACACTTAAACTTCTAGTAAAAGGGAAATGATTGAATCAATTATAACTGGATAGACAATTTTTATTTTCACAATTGTGGCTTACGCTGTTCCAAAGATGAGATGAAATCTTATTTTGCTTATAGAAGTATAGTTCATCCAACTTGAATTCATGTGAGGGAAATACAGTTTTACCTTTTATTATCATTATTATTATTATTAATATTAATATTATTTTCACGAGGAGAGAGAGAGAAGGTTTAATTTGCAAGGATTTCCTAGAGAAATCCAGAGAGAGAATCAAACATAATTTTTCCAAAAGACCCAGTTATCTTTAGATAATTGAACTCAAAATTCAACATATGCAGAAACACAGCTGGACAAGATAATTGCTGTCATTAGCTTCCAACTGGATCTACTCTATTCTAGAGAGATAAATTTCCTGAAAAGGCCACTTCAAGAAAATATTTACAGTAACTTAACTGTTTTTTAAAAAAAAGAGTTCAGGCTGATTTTTGTTATGAAGAAACTTAAAAATTCTTTTATTTCTTCTTAAGTATGAATAACAGCTTGAATTTGCAGTTTTCCTAATTTTCCATAAATTTAAGGATGATTTCAACTTGACAATAAAGCATTTGCCATGTCTAGATATACCTAGTCTGTGGAATGAAGAACTGGGCCTCTGCATTGTGGGAATTTATCTAAATAGAAGAATTTCATGCTCGAACAAATATTTAACATGCTATCTTCCTAGAGTGTATGAAGGATAAAAAGGAGTGTTTTGCCATGGATGTGGTTAAATAAAAAATTTCTGCAGCATTCAGCAAGACAGAGAGGAGCATATCTGCATCTCAGAGGTCCTCAGAAGATTTGTTAGAGGGCTAAGCCTAAATTAATATGGAGAAAAAAAATCAAGCTACACACACTGAAAAACCCAATCTCATGTGCATTTTTTCCCTTATTATAAACTATAGCTTTCAAATTGACTTAATGAAGGACTTCCATCATTTAGTCAGCCATACAATGCAC
This sequence comes from Edolisoma coerulescens, assembly GCA_013397115.1. Classification (NCBI taxonomy): domain Eukaryota; kingdom Metazoa; phylum Chordata; class Aves; order Passeriformes; family Campephagidae; genus Edolisoma; species Edolisoma coerulescens. The sequence goes on along the minus strand of VWZW01008203.1, from coordinate 774,129 downwards.
AAGAACTTTGCTACAAGATGAATGCCAAATAACTAAACTTGCTCCTGTAGGTTGAATGAAGTTTAAATGCCTCCAGGAAATAGTATTTCAATAAGTTATGCTTACACATAACCTATGATACTTTAAAGTAAATTAACACATGAATATCTTGATAGCTAGTGTATTTAATCCACTGTAGTTCCTACATTCATCTTTCCACACAACTACTGCACAATTCTTTACCCTGACATGAGGAGACTGATCAAAAGACTCCAGTATGTTTGCTCTGGATTGAGCACTGATTTCATTCAAATACTGTCTCACCTGCTTGTTTTCTTTTCTATGTTGATCACAAACAGGTCCTAATATTATATTTCCACAACTTTTATTGCAGCAGAGAGCAAGAGAATTTGCATTTGTTTAGCTCTACTCAGGTGGTTTTATGAAAATATTAAATGTCATGAAAGTTATTTTCATCAGAGTTTACTTTAGAATGATTTTATTTTATAGGTTACTACTATTCAGAATTTTCGTTATACCATTTATTTAATCAAAGAATCATAGAATGGTCTGAGTTGGAATCGACTTTAGAGACCATCTAGTTCTAATCACCCCTGCCATGGACAGGGACACTTTTCACTAGACCAGGTTGCTCCATCCAGCCTGGTCTTAAGCAGTTCCAGGGATAGAGCATCCACAACTTTTCTGGGAAACCTGTTCCAGTGCCTCACTACCCCCACAGTAAAGATTTTTTTTCCTAATCTCTAAACTAAACCCATTCTCTTTCAGTTTGAATACATTCCCCCTTGCCCTGTCACTACATGCTTGTGTAAAAAGTCCCTCTCCACCTTCCTTGTAGGCTCCCTTCACGTACTGGAAGGCTGCAACTGGGTGATTCCAAAGCCTTCTCTTTTTCAGGCTGAAAAATCCCAACTCTTCCAGCCTTTCCTCATAGGAGAAGTGCTCTATCCATCTACAGAGTCACAGAATAGTCTGAGTTGCAAGGGACCCAGAAAGATCCTCAAGTCCAGCTCTTAAGTGAATGGCCCATACAGGGCAAGCAACCTTGGCATTATTAGCACCATGCTCTAACCAACTGAGCTAACCTAATGCACTTGGTGGCCCTCCTATGGTCTTGCTCCAACAGGTCAATATTCTTCCCCTGCTGGGAACTCCAGAGCTGGATGCAGTGCCCCAGATGGGGTGTCACCAGAGCAAAGTAGAGAGGCAGAATCACCTCCCTCATCCTGCCAGCCATGCTGCTTTTGATGCAGCCCAAGAGTGCACATTGCCGAGTCACGTCCAGCCTCTCATCCACCAGCACCCCTAAATCCTTCTCAGCAGGATCCTGCTCTTGATCTGTTCATCCACCAGCCTGTATTGATACCTGATGTTGCCCTGATCCAGGTGCAACACCTTGCACTTGGTCTTCTTAAGGTACAGGAGATTCCCACAGGCCCAGTTCTCAAGCTTGTCCAGGTCCCTCTGGCTAGCATCCTGTCCTTCAGGTGTGTCCACTGCACCACTTAGCTTGGAGTCATCTGTAAATGTGCTGAGGGCACACTCAATGCCTTCACCGACGTTATTAATACAGGTATTAAATAACACCTGTCCCATTATAGACCTCAAGGGACGTCGTATGTCGCTGTTGTCCATTGGGATTCTGACCCATTGACCACTACCCTCTGGATACAACTGTCCAGCCACTTTCTTATCCATCTAACAGTCCATTCATGTTACTCATTCATTTCTTTGCAGGAGCTTCAGTGCAGAATTTTCACACTTGTTCTGACCTGGTTTATATTATTCCCATATTTCCAGGAAAATACACATTGTGCATAAATCTAAATGTATTTGTTCAAGTCTCTGAGTCAGACATTTACCCATTACCCAGATCAAACAAAGTGTATTGAATACTATCAGAATAATGTGATAAGCTTTATTTTTTTAATGGAATGGTTGATGAGTAGGTTTGCCGGTGTTCAACCTGATCAGATGTGACTTGTTAAAAAATCAAGAGTGTTGAATTTTGGGTTACACATCTAAGGAGGAAAGGTTTTCTTGTAACATCGCTGCACTTATACTTTAGGTTGCAAGTGTAATCTGAAATACTTGAATTGCTCCGTAATGAAGCAGACTAAAGAAAGAAAGAAATAAAATATTTACTTGCAAATTCAGGAAAGTTTCTGAGATTGTCCGCACTCCAATGTCTGCTCTCACAGCTCTTGTGCTCATCCGTTCCAGTGTATGAGCTTGGTATTTGGAGACCCCCACAAACATGATAAAACTTCTTTATCATACTGCATGATGAACTTGAATAAGTAAGGAAGTGCAGGAACTCTCTAACAGAGGGCAGCTCCATGAGTAAATGGCCATATGAAGGATCCAAGATCTGATAGGTCTTCATCTTCTCTACTGAATTTCTTGTGTCTTCCCTGTTCTATGTCCCTCATCAACTGCCCCAAAGAAAATCTCGTCTCCCTAATAGCCACAAGGGAAAGAGGAGAGCATGGCTGGAGTTTCTTCATTAACAGAACCAGTGTAGTAACTCTCAGAGAGTTACAGTGGCTGTAGTAACTCTACAGTGGCTGTAGTAACTCAGCCACTCTCCTCCAGATCAAGCAATACCTTCTCATGCGTATGACCCAAGATAATTCTCTGCAGATGTATGCAAGTTATTTCTGGTCCTAGAATAAATGATAGTACTGTACTTGGTTTTATATTTTGAAGTTAATTCAGACATGCCTTTATGGGGCAGAATTAAATTAAATAAAAACATCCTTAATTCTAGATCCAAAATGTTAGAGAGCCTATTGGCTTACTGGCACCTGAGCTTGGGAAAGAAAAGTTATGCATCTGAAAGAACATTGACAAAGAGCAGCCTTTTAATCAATGAGCCACTTTTGCTTAGACAATGGCCCCGCTGGATTTTTCAGCCCAGATGAAGAAATAATGAAACATCATAAGAAGCCTCTATTCCTGGACTTTCCATTAAAACATAACCAGGGGGGGAAAAAAAAAAATGGGGGGGGAAGAAAAGAAGGTGAAAATTACCTTTGAGATTAGAAATAGCCTATCTTCCACCTGTTCTTCATGAGCCTCTGCTTTCATGCTTTAGAATTTCAGTAAGAAAGGAAAAAAATATATTCATGAAAATCACTTCTTTGATCTGTGTGTGAAAGAAAAGTTCTCATCCCACTTAATGCTGAGGATGGCTAAGAATGTAACCCTTTAATTTCTAGGAGAAACTCTGGTATACTTTAGGAAGTAAGAAACCAATACTTGAGACTTAGCTGAGTCTCAACACTTCACCTTTTAAGGTCAAAGGATAGTGCCTAACATTTAATCATGCACAGCCACCAGTTATTGCTCTGTAAAGCATCACAGTGGTATTTAAAGAAAAAAAAACTTATTTACTCATTTTTATGGAAGCATAACATGAATGAGATTTTAGGACTAATGATTTAGAGATGTAAGTTGGAAAAAAGACCCAAACCACAAACAATCATTTTGAAGCTCAATAAAAATAACTGGAAGTGCTGGACACAGCTGTCTATCATGTAAAGGTCTTGATGTAGATCCCTATATTAGAAAGTATTTCAGTAGATTTTCAGTAGTATTTCAGTATTTCACTAAACAGAAAAGAATAAAACATTATTAGATCTGTTCTCACATTGCCAGAATTAATGGAGCACCAATAAATCCTCTTTTTGAAATCTTCAGATCAGTGTATCCTCAAGTTATACCCGACTTTGAAATACTTCAACTTCTTTTTATAGTCAACAGTATCTTCCAGACCTGAGCTAAAATTGGAGAGCAGAGGAGGACAGAAACAGGCATGATTTCCTGATCCAAGCTTTCCCTGATTCCAGTTACTGTCTATTTAGGGAAAATGAAGGTAGACAGGTGTACAGGGTGAAGGTGCCCTGGTGCTGACCTCAACAAGGGCTGCGGGGGAGTCTCTGCGAGGAGAGGCTGGGGCTGCCCCGTGTAGGACACAGGTGGTTCCATCTGGCTGCAATCCACCCATCACAGGGCACAGCTCAGGTGGGAACACTTCGGGGGAAAATGTATTTAAAGAGGGAAAAAAACCAAACTCCACCAAAAAAATGGAGTTGTGAGAGAGAGGAGTGACAATCTGTGGCAGCCACCACTCTGCAGACACCAAGGTAATTAAAGAAGGAGGGAGAGGAGGTGCTTCAGGAGTTGGAGCAGAGATTTCCCTGCAACTTCTGGAGAAGACCATGGTGGAGCAGCCTATCCCCCTGTAGCCCATGGAGGTCTGGGTGAAGCAGACGTCCACCTGCAGCTGTGGAGGACATCTCATTGGAGCAGGTGCTCTGAAGGAAGCTGAAGACCATGAAAAAGAGCCCATGTTGGAGCAGGGGAAAGGTGTGAGAGGAACAGTGGTAGAGAGCAGCTGTTATGGACTGATGCCACCTCCCCCTTCCATCTCCCTGCAATACTCAGGACAGGGGAAGTAGAGGAGTCAAGAATGAAGGAGTGAATTTGAGTCTGGGATGTTTTTCACCATCCCACTGTACTTTTAGTTGGCAACAGCTTAAAATAATCTTCCCATAGTCAAGTCTGTTTTGCTTATGATGGCAATTGGTGAGTGATCTTCCTGTCATTATCTTGACCCATAAAGATTTTCCATCTTTTTTTCCTCCCGTGTTCTGCTGAGAAGGGGGAATGAGGGACAGTCAGGCAGCCATCTCAACTCACCTTGAGAAATGGCTTAGCATATCCGAGTTTACAAACATGTTCTTGGTATTATCTCAGAAGTCCTTCTTACATAACTGTACATACTGCCACTCAAAATAGCCAACAACTTTTGGCAAGGCATTTATTTTTTCTCTAGGAAAAAAAAGTAATTTTGAAAAACATCTATTTATCTCATTGAAATAAAAATAATACTTATTTCTAATATGTCATCCTAGGTAGTAGTTATTTCTGCATGCTCCTCTTTTATGTAACATTGAATGTAAATTTTGGCAAGGACTTCAACAATGGCTTCTTCCATAATGTGAATGCTGGCAAGAGTTACTCTTTCTTTTTTACTAGTGTCATCTTTTGGAGTCTTCTACCTTTAATTGTGTTATGAAATTTTAATCAGACCAATGGACAATGTCATATGAACTGACTTTGTAGTTTAGCAAGACTGTAGCGCTTGCTAAAGACATTAAAGATGAGGGGCCAGCATCCTCTCCCCTTAATGTGTTATAACTTCAGACAGAGGACTGAAAAAATTCCAACTATAGTATCATGACAGAAATAATGAAGTCTTAGCATGTTTTGGCTGATGTGCTGCTACTTGTGTGAATCAAGCAGTGAGAATTGATCGTGATACTTTCACATGTTAAGGAAGTACTTACACAGTGTTGCTGGGCATACAGGTAGTTGTGATTGCAATAACTCCATATTTCTCCTGAATTGTATGTGTGAAGGTGAAATTTTTGAACAGTCAGCCTGAGAAGAGTTGAAAGAAAAATACAATGTTGTGAAACACTGATGGGAAATACAGGCAAAGAAGAATGAACTTGATTTCAGAAGGTAGTTAGCTATCTAAGCATGCAGACAAGCATCCAGTGACATTTTTACTATGCCACTGGCCTTTTATTAGCCTTACTGCTCTTGAAAGAAAGGCTATGAGTTACTGAAAATCCTACTTATGTGCCTATCTAGGCAACGAAGTCTGGGTCAGATGCTGTAATTGTAAAAACAGCATGATCCCTGGCTGGACATCATTAGTAAATAGACTGCACGGTAGTAAATTAAATCAGAGTTTGTTGTCTTTAGACTTATCTGTTTGTATGCAAATCACAGAAGCTACAATGTGTATGGGAGGAGCAGTGCACTTCTTAATCAGGCTTCTTGATGGTAAATAATATACCAAAAAAGACCCCCCAACACTTCCTTCAAACCGCACCTCTATATCATCTCTACAATGTTTATTCATTCTTGTGGGAGAACAAAAAGGAGGTGAAAAGAAGTGTTAAAAGCTACAATCTGTTCATTCATTAATGCAAAATATTTTGATTTCCTGTTAAAACACGTTTTTCAATATGTTGAAATGTTTCCAGTTTTCAATCTAGGAATTCAGTACTGTAGTTTTAATCACTCATTAAGGGAGCAGATTATAAGGCTTAGGAAAATGAGTAACAGGGTTAAAAGAAGAAAAAGCAAAAAGTGAAAGCGTTTTGAATGCAGCTCTATAATCTGTTAAAAATACATATTCATGTTTTAAGTTTTTGAAAATTCATTAACCACAAATTTTGTTTATACTTATAGGAGACATAAGAAAAATAAAAAAAAAAAGGAGACCAACAGAAAGACAAAGAAAGCTACTAAAATTTTCAAATTATCCTATGTGGAACTTTATCTTAAATACCTGAAAGAGCTTATTATTTGCTTATTTCAAGTTATATATCAGAGTTTATTAGTTTACAGCACTGGAAAGTTTATAAACTAAATCAATAGTTACCATCAGTAAAGATTTCTTTCTACAAATCAAAAACTTCACTTTCAGAAAGAACATAAAGTCATTCAGTGACAGATTTTTAACAGGTATCTCATTATTTAAATAACAAAGAAGCGTCATTAGTATTAAATGCATTTTGATTATTCAATGATCTGTAGCAACTACAGATAGCTGTTAAAAGAGAAGCTATCTAACACATATAAAATCAGATGTGGTTCATGGCTACAGTCACCTGTTACCTAATGCCCTGAAAGTTCAACAGATACTTATCTCATTTTCCCCTTAGTTTATGACTTCTTGTTACAGGTAGTGCACACAAGAATCCAATGCCTTCCATAGAAACTGGTTCTCAGCAGAATTGAGAACAATTAAAGCACTCTTGCTACAATGCTTGATATTTAGAGATTTAAAACTATCATTGATGAATTCAGTTCAACATAGTGTTTAGTTTTTGTGACTCCAGTGCAGAAAATGATAGTTCAACTTCTCTATTACAATTCAAAGTTGCCAAAAATAGGGTTCTGTCCAGACTACGCTATCTTTTCTCTGGAGATATTTATAATTCTTGTTTTGTCTAAGGACTTTATTGAGATCAGTATATATTCACCATCACTGCACTGCTTGTGTTTTGTGATTTTTTTTCTAGCCAGTTCATGCTTCAAGGGAATGAAAACCATTAATGCAGTTTCAATTTTTTTTCCCCAGCAAGAGATCTTAGATTTTCAACTGCATTTTATTTGGTAGCAGAAGATTAAAAAAGTGATGAACAGTAGGTTTTCCATGGCATTCAGTGTCATAGCTGAAATGACTTTGTCAGGCTAGCAGCCTGTATTGGTAGTATTCTTTTTCATGGGCCATGTTTTGACAGATAATATTCCACAATACAGTAAAAAACCGCAACCCCTGTCAAATTTAGATTTACTTCTTACACTAAGAACTCATGGATTTTATACAAGTAGAACACATAGGAATTTCTAGCATCAGCTTTTTTATGTGTTACTTTGTTTTTTTCATTATGTTTGACATTGTGAGACAGATGATTGCTATTGATGGCCAGCCATATTCTTAGGAGAGTAAAACTTCAGTGAAATATAAAATATGTAACAAGTTCTTAGAAACTTGAAATGAACTTGGCTATGTTTTTAGATTATCCCAGAGATAATTTACTATCTCCAATCAAGTGCAGAATATATATAATATATCTGCAGAAAACTTTCAGAACAATGGAGATCCTTCTTCGCTATTACAGACCTTAACTAAAAAAAACCCCTCAAATAATTTAAAACATTTGAGATTGCTTGTTAAAGATGATTTCATTACTCAAAAATTGCAGCATGATTTGAATAAAATTTCGCTTTATAGCAGCATGCATATTGCTTTCTCTTTTTCTGTGTGATGTACTATCAATTTTAATGTAATTTAGAATTAGGATCTAAAATTAAGTAAAGGTTTGTTCTCACTACGTGTATGACCTTTAATTGTATAAATGAGTTATTTCCTATGAAGGCAGCAAAGTACTTTATTTAGTCCAAAAAAGCAAACAGTATTCTGAAGGAAAGCTATTCAAAGAGTACTCAACAAATTAGAGAAATGGATAGAAAGGAAAACCATGAAGTTCGGGGAAAGGAAATTATAAGTCTTGAACTTGGAATAGAATAAGGCAGAAAAAGGAGAACGTGGGATTTGAAAAGAGCAGAAAGAAGCTTTGCAACAAAGAACTCAGTTTCTTGGTAGGCATCAAGTTGACCATGAGTCACGAGTGCACCCATGCAGGGGTGAAGATAAAACATGTGCGGTCTGCATAAATAAAAACTAAGCTGACAGATAGAATGATGGGGTTGCTCAAATCTGTCCAGTGCGTATGAGACAAAATCTACAGTTTTGTGTCTAGTTTGGGGCTTTGAAGCGCCAGAAAGATTTTGGAAGACTGGAGAAAATTCCAAGGATTGCTGCCAAGATGAGTGACAGGCTGTAGCTCAGAGGAATGAGGTGAGATGGTGAGGCTACAGAATGGAGTTTGTTCAGCCTGAAGAAGATGACAATCAGGAAGGAAAAAATTTCCACGTTCAATTACCACAGAATCATTGAATGGTCTAGGTTGGGAGAGACCTTAAAGACCGTCTAGTTCCAATCCCCCTGCTGTGGGCAGGCACACCTTTCATTAGACCACATTGCTCAGAACTCCATCCAGCATGACCGTAAACACTTCCAGGGATGGAGCATCCACAACTGCTCTGGGAAACCTGTTCCAGTGCCTCACCACCCCCACAGTAAAGAATTTTTTCCTCATCTCTAGATTAAACCTGTCCTCTTTCAGTTTGAATCCATTCTTCCTAGTCCTGTCACTACATGCTTGTGTAAAAAGTCCCTCTCCATCTTCCTTGTAGGCCCCCTTCAGGTACTGGAAGGCTGCAATTGGGTGACCACAAAGCCTTCTCTTCTTCAGGCTGAAAAATCTCAATTCTTCCAGCCTTTCCTCATAGGAGAGGTCCTCCATCCCTCTAATCATCTTTGTGGCCCTTCTCTGGACTCACTACAACAGGCCCATGTCCTTCTTGTGTTGCGATCCCCAGAGCTGGATGCAGTACTCAAGGTGGGGTCTAACCAGGGCATGGCTGGGTGTAGAGAAAACAGACTCAGGGTTTTTTTAAAGGTGAACAGTGTGAAGAGCAGACAGTGGAGAGGCGTTTCAGCAAGAAAAAAATCTAATTAGAGTTGAAGAAAAACATTTTCAACAGGGATGTGAGCAAGCATGGGAACAGTTTTCAGAGAGAAGCAGTGAATTCTCTATCTCTAGAGATGTATGAAACAAAACTGGCCTTGAACAAAATGGCATAACTTCAAATTTAATCTTGCTTTATACAAGACATTGCACTAGGTTACTTCCAGCTTCTAACTTGCATCCTTCTATGAGTCTGCAATATCTAGACTATCAAGTTTTGGTAAAGGAAATGGTCTTTGCTGAAACATTTATTCACTAGTATCTTACACAGGCTCTTCTAGCTTCTTTAAAATGGAGTTGGAGGTCTATGTACATGTACATGAGGATGCATACACAATTACGTGATGTATTTCATAGACAATATGAACACTGAAGCAACATGAAACTAAAACTGGAATAAATATTGCAATCATATCACAAATTGGAAAATATTTTTATTTTCTTATGATCAGTGCTCAGTATTCTATTCAATCCAGACTGTAGTCAAGCATCTTTAAACACTTACAGAAGAAAGGAAAATAATCAATTTATAGTAGATGTTTTACCTGTTAAAGCATCAGTGGTGGTCACAGATTTCTGGAGTTCAGGACTCCCTGATGCATAAGGCAAGGGGCACTGCTCACAGTAACCAGGAGTGTATTGGGTTTATTGTTTGTTATGTACCTAACAACAACATGAAGAACTACACGTAAAAAATAACACAATTTTTTTAGTAATACTATTGGAAGTGATCCAGAAAAAGATCTTCAGTTTTGAAATGTTATTCCTGCTTGAATTAATTTAAATATTTATGATCTGGGCAAGAGATGTAATAGATGAAATTATTTGAAGGCATGTTCTTACACTCAAAGTCATGTTATAGGCCATGGTCTCATTAATAATGCATTTAAATTGTGGGGGTTGTTTTTTAAAGTCTTCCTAGTGTCTGTGCATTTTCTCTGATGCTATGATTATCTTTGCAATGTCCCTCTGGGTCCCAAGGTTGATGCTTCAGCCCTTCTCGAGAATTATGGGAGACAGGGGTCACAGTTACTTGTCAGCATGTGCAGGTGTCTGCCAAGAGAAGTGCGACATTGATGTTTTCTTTCTCCTCAGGCTTGGGCTCTGGCTGGTGCTATATTTATAGGTTTCCCTGTCACATTCCACTTTTCCTCTGCTCCCAGCTGCAGCCTGGCAGCCGCCCCTATCATCCCAAAGGGACTCCAGGCACACAAAGAGCTATGGTTTTTCAGACAGTGACTACAGTGAAGAGGGATGTCACCTCTCTGTTAACCTCAGAGCTGAAGCTGGAGCAGCGGAAGCAGAAGTAACTGGCCCTGGTGCAGGGCTTAAAACAGTGACACAGTTTGGGCAATTTTCAGCTTCTGTGCTTGCTGAGAGGATGTATGAAGTTGATATGTGTTGGATACTGTAAGAATCACATGCTTGGCTTTAATACCATGCAAAAATATGACCTGAAAGAATCACATGCTTGGCTTTAATACCATGAATATGACCTGAATGATGAAATAAAAAATTTCTTATATCAGTGACCTGGGCAAATTACTAAGAAGTCTGGAATACAGGAATTACAAATACACAATGCTGTTGACAAGTTAAAGGAATACTTTGAAATAAACTACAAAAGAGGGAAGTACAAAATACTTCATCTGGGTAGGGATACTAATCAGTGTATATATTCAAAATGGTAAATAGTGGGGTAAATCGAATTTCACTGCAGTACGTGACTGAAGAATTGCCGTGGATCACAGAAGACATTATCCCAAAGAATAAGGTGTGAATAGCCTCAGATGTCTGTATGTTCTATCTCTTATTAATTACAAGGAGTATTCTGTGTCAGCCTTGACCAGTGTTTGTCTACTTTGTTCTCAAGGACTTTGAGTAGTAAAGGCTGACTAAGGTCTCTGGGGAATCTACTCTTATGCTTTATTCTCCTGCTTTTTATGGCAGTTTATCTAATGTTTGGTCATTTTTTTGCTGCAGTATAATCTCATTTTTCGTTTTCTATTGTGTGCATGGAAAACATGTTTTTCTTTTTTATTTTTTCTTTTTTACTTTTTTATTTTTTCTTATTTTATTTTATTTTATTTTTGTTATGAGCATATAGACAAAACATACCTTTCCCCTTTAGGTATGAGGCCTATAGCCATGAGATATGTGGTGAAGGGATTACTGTGATAGACTGCTAAGGGGTGTTATAGACTGCTGATAGGGATAATAGGTTATCAAGCCAGAGCATGACCCTTATTGCTACAGTCAGCCCTGTGGTAGGGGGAGTGATACTGAGGTGCCAGATGCATGACCCACAGTCTTTGTGATCTCGCTCTTTATCTACAAAGAGAGATATTAACTCAAAAGCCCTCATTTACATGTAAAGTGGCTGCCTATACCTGTTCCCTCCCCCTCTTAATGGGGGCTGCAACAGGTTATTTGACTACAGCCTTACCTCCACTTCTCCCAAAAGTATAATTTTGTCATTTGAAATACTTCATGGAAGAATACAGGGACATCTCTTCAGTAAGATTTGCACCTCTGGCTGCATCAAATGATACCCAGGTGAAATTAAACTTGATTGATGGTAAAATTAGCCTGACTGAATTACCACATTTATGAACGGCAATTCTGAATTTGTATCTCTGTAGTTTCAACAAAACTTGAATCTGTGATTGTAAAAGTTCTTGTTGAACATGTGCAGTCTTACAGTGGCTACCATCAGAAATTAAGCCCAGCTACACCTGATATCTCAAGAGTCAGAGACAGTTAATAATAAGCCCAGGGAGTTACAAGGAAAGTGAAGTGGGTTCTGAAACAAGGTCTTGCTTTATCAGTGAATTAAAAAAAAAAGGCCTCACAGCCTCAAAGATGGGGAATGATGTACTGTTTTGCTTGGTTTGCTTTGGCCTACAGTTTTACAGCAGAGCTTGGGAGGAAGGATTTGCTGCTGGTAGTGGACAGACCTCAAAGACATTGGGCAGAGATGAGAAATTAACAAAGCCAGTTCAGCAACTGTGTTGAAATCAGTCCCAACTAGGTAAAAGTTGATTCCAGGAGGAAGAGATTGCAACACACAACCCACCAACTCAAGAAATCACCCAGCTCAAAAGAGGAGAAAGACTGAGTATGTGGACTAATTAGTATAAGAAGCAAGAGAATCGTTTAACCAATAGAAAGTAAAATACCAATTAAGAAGAGAACTAGGTAACTTGTAGCAAATGAACCATAATTCTTTTGTCTGTTAAAATGCATAAATTACATAAATAGTGTAGATTTTTGAGAATCGGTGTGCTGGCTTTGTGGATTTACTACCTAGCACCAATCTTCACACAATATGAAATAAACAAAGACCTCGGCTCCGTGAGTGAGATTGGCTTATTGCACACTGGGTCACAAATCCCGTTTTTAGGGACAATACACCCAGCCCCTCTGATCTCTGAGGTCTAGCTAGAAAGCAAGGGTGTTTATATCCTTCCAAATTTCTATACTCTAGATTTGAAAGTCTTTTCTGCAAGATAGCAAATACATTTTTTTGGTCTTTCTGGGCTACTAAAGATGTTGTATGATACTGTCTAACACTTTGAGCTGCTTCAGATAATCATTACCAAAGCAGTCTTGATCTTGAGATCACTGGTTTCTGTGAGGAAGCTAGGGGCCAAAAAAATCAGCATTACTCAGGTTATGTTACAACTTGACTATTGGTACATCCAAGGCTGCTTCTGCAATGTAGTCCTACAGAGACTTTTCCAACACCCATCTGCAAGCTCCCATGTTGGAATCCTGTCCATGGCTTCGCAAGGTAAATGGCACATATCTTTACTGTAGAAAGGTATGATATGCACCTGACTGGAGGCAAGCTGGTGTTACAATAAAATGTTGTATAATTCTGGCCATAGCCAAAAAACCCAAATTGCTCTGTCAAGTGATTAGGTCACAGATCTGATCACCGTAACTCAATGAGCTCTAATGTTAAATTAATACCACCATCCCTAGCGTTCTTTGAGATGGTTCAACTTGTTTCCATCCAGAAAATTTCCAGCCACAATTTTTTGACTGACATGGGCCAGGTACTGTTCCCAATAGGCAATCTGGATATAACATCCTTGCTATGAAACCTGAAGGAATTAAGTAGTGTGGATATCTAGACTATTGCTTTTTTACTTCAGGGTCATGGAATAAGCTCTGGTTTTTATTTGACTATTTATAATGCAATTCTGCCTTTTTGCCCTGCCCACATCTCTGGGCACCACACTTCAAAACATATGTTGGATTAGTTAGAGCAGAAAATTGTGTTCTAGAAAATGTGTCCTAAACAAAATCTTGAAAGAGCTAGTATTATTTGACAGTAAGTAGAAAAGATTTCAGAAGCATACAATAATAGCATTCTATGAAAGATCATGGCAAAGAAGCACATAAATAATTACGCTCTACACTATGAGCAAGACAAGAAATAACAGGCCTATTTTGCAGCAAAGATGAAGCCTGAGCATAAATAAAGGCTTCCTGGTGGGGAGGGAGCTAAGCACCGAAGCAAGTCACTTAGGCAGTCTGTGGAAATAGGATAGCTAAAGATTTTTAGATACACATTAGAAAAAAAAGTATTTTGTTCAATTTAAGTAGAATTAAAAAAGAATATCCTGGGTTGAAGGAGACTCATTAAGGATCATCAAGTGCAATTGCTGACTGCACATAGGGAAACATAAAAGTTCAACCCTGTATATAAGAACATTGTCTTAACACTTGTTGAACACGGAGATATGGGAACAGACGGGATAGACTTGAGGTGCGGGCTGTGAGACACGCCTGCAGAGGCACATGGCAGCATGAAGAAGCACATGGTAACACAAAGCCGCTTGTCTCCGCCTGACCTTGGGGGGAGGAGATGCCACAGGGCAGACCCCTGCGGAGAGCAGCCTGCCGGAATTTGACAGAGGGGTGGACAGTGCATGATCACCCCATAGAAGGACATTCAGAAAGTGCATTGCTGGTGTGGCAGTGTGTGATAAGTCACGTAGTAAAAGTTACCATGTAAGGAAATACTGTGTCTTGAAGAAGTGTATAAAAGCAGCTTGTTTCCTTTGAATAAACGATCCAGATTCCCGCATGGTGAAGTCCATGTTTCAATTGCTGACATTGAGAGGTCATAACCACAGATCTGGATTAGTAAAACAAAGAAAGTGAAAGAGAGGAAAAAGAGGGGGAGCAATCTGCTTAATTTTATAGTTAACCTGGTGCACGCCTCTTATGTAAGCAAGATTTTTTGGGTCATTTCATTCATGTGCAGCCAGCCCTTTTGAGCTCTTCTCCAGGGAGTCTGAGGTGGGGCACAACTGAGCATGAATCTCCAGGTGGAACGGAAGTTGGCTCAAAACAATATTGCTCCACCTTTGTGGGACCCTCACTTCTGTGTCTGAGACAAAACATGGTTACACCTGGTCCTCTACAGACACCAGTCTCCAAGCTGAGCCTATGCATTGCATGAGAGATCACTGGTTGGGTGGAACTAAAATAGTGCTGGGGATCATGCTAACAATTCAGTGCTATGTTGTTCCAATACTCCAGCTCGTGCTCTGGATTTGACAGTATCCTTAGTGCAGATTTAAGCCTGCATGGGATGATCTGGTTATATCTGTGTGATAAACCAGTCTTACAGTAGAATTTAAACGACAAAACCAAAGGGATTTGCTAGATAATAGCTGGGAAAATATTTAACAAATGTATAGAACCAAGAGAGAAGGTATGAAGGACTGACAAAGCTGTAATTAATATTGCTGAACTGGAACAGGGAGAGACATGGTAATCCAGCATGTTATGTAAGGTTTGAGTCAGGATAGAATTTGAAAACCCAGAACAGAAACTTGAAGTAAATGTAAGTCAAAGATTAATTTGGGGAAATTTTCAAGTAGTTTTGAGAGAAAAATATTTCCTAGACTGCTATGTAGGTGGCAGTCTAGGCTAGTGGTTCTTAAAATTGCAAAGAGTAGCGTGTTTTTATGGGGGTCTGCATTTAAAAAAATGCTTTAAATCATTCCTCCATACCTCTTTTTTTTTTCTTTTTTTTTTTTTTCAGAATGGTGAACAGCCTGTCACTATCTGGCACTAGACTAAAAAAAAAAGGGAAAGTGGATTTTTCCCAGCTTTCTGAAAAACTAAATATACACCCCCATTTTAAGGCAATGACTAATCCTGAGGCAAGCAAGGCGGTCTTAACCTATTTAAGGTTTTCATCTGAAAACCAGGGATTTTAATGAAAATTCTTCAATTAAAAATAAAGTGGAGTTTTTAACATTCAGAACAAATATATACATCTGACTTTCTTTGTCTAAAAGGCTTTCACGGACTTGGTGAAGTCACTGAAGCTACCTATAAATGATGTATGAAATGAAAGCTCACTTTCCCAAGCACAGAGAGAATACAGACACCACTTTTCAATCACTGCTTCCAAAAGCTTTATAATTTACTATACTGTTGGGGGTTTAGGTTTTGTTTGTTTATTTTTTCTCTATTTGGAAAGGAGTCACAAAACAACATTGAGAAAAGTCAGGAAAAAATATACAAGGAAAACTAATTTTTAAAGACTGCTTGAATTTGAGTTCTCACAAATTTTCCATTATTTTTCTGAGGAGTGAGATCTGTTTAAAACCATTTTTTATGTTTCTGTTACTAAGAGAAGTTACATCAATCATACATGTACTTCTTCCATAGTCTCTAAGAATAATGCCTGTCAGTTAAATCCCATAAAAATGTTAGAAAATGGAAGTTCTACAAGGAAGTATGAAATAACACTTAAAATTCATTTTAAAAACAAAATACATGATTTTAAATACAATCAGAAGTTTTGAATTGGGGGTAACAGAAATGAACCCTTTTTGATCAAGAGTAATGTGCAACTCCCATTTTAGTAATATAAAGAACATGGTTAAATTAATTTCTAAAAAAGTTAATATTGTGAAAGTCTTTACACACGTTGCTGAAGTATGTCCATAATCTGGATTCAGAGAACATTATCCACATCACTGAAATATATACAGCAATATTTGAAGGTGACAATACTCAATACAGTTTTTTGTGTTTTCTTGCTACTGATTACATATGCCATGGTTTAACCCCAGCCAGCAGCCAAGCTCTGCTCCGCCGTTCGCTCCCACACCAGCAGGACTGGGGAGAGAATCGGAAGGGTAAAAGCTGGAAAACTCGTGGGTTGAGACAAAGACAGTTTAGTACAGAAAGAAAAAGCTGTGCACACAAGTAAAGCAAAACCTGGAATTAATTCAGTGCTTCCCATGGGTGGGCAGGTGTTCAGCCATTCCCAGGAGAGCAGGGCCCCATCACGTGTAACGGTGACTTGGGAAGACAAATGCCATAACTCCAAACTTCCCTCTTTTCTCCTTCTAACTCCCCCTTTATATACTGAGCATGATGACATATCATCTGGGACATCCCTTTGGTCAGTTTGGGTCACCTGTCCTGGCTGTGTCCCCTCCCAATCTCCCATGCAGCCCCAACTTCCTCATCGGTGTGGCCGTAGAAAAGGCAGAGAAGGCCTTGGCTCTGTGTAAGCCCTGCCCAGCAATAACAAAAACATCTCTATATTATCAACCCTGTGTTCAGCACAAATCCAAAACACAGCTCCATGCCAACCACAGGGAAAAGTATTAACTCTACCAGCCTAAGCCTAGCACACTATACTATTTTGGCTGATGGTGCATTCTGATGAAAAGACTGTGTATTCAAATAACAGAAGGCTGTACTGCTGTTACTAAAAATATTAACATTCATGCACCTTTTGCAAAACTGAAAAGTCAGTCAGAGGTCAGTTAAGACCTCTATTTTCTTTCTCATCTGAGCATTAATTCCAATATATGCCTCAATATAAAATATTAAAATAATATGTATTTACGAATTTGATGCCTTAAAAATGTATTATTATATGAAAATATCTAAGATAAAAATTCAAAATACTTGTGGCATTTATTCTGTGTAGAAGACAAATCCTGATATACTGTATTGTTGGATTTTCTGAGCTAAACAAGAACAAATCCAACGTAAATTCACCCAGCCTCAGTTTATAGCAGGTATTTGCCTGTTGTATGGCATTTGTTTCAGCTGAGTCAACTCCTAGCAAGAGTTAAGCTAAGTATCTCTCCCATATATCTTAAATTCCAACACTGGTTTATTTTAGCATTGGATTCTCTTTTATTCATTTACTCTTCCTTCCTAACAGAAGAGTTGAGAATATTCAGAAAGTAGAAATAAGTGTTTCCTTCCAGGTCTCTTTTGAATGCATTACTTAACAACCATGTTATGATTGCTTTGTCATGTGTATGAGATTAATTCTTATTTATAGTGTAAATTGGTTTCTTATCTCAGGATAATTACTCTAAATAAAAAAAGAAAAATATATGTGAAATGCTCACATTATCTTTAGTGGTTTAGACATCATGTTAAAATACCAAGAAGGAACTTGAAGAAGAGAATAAAATACATATAAAACTCTTGAATCTGTATCTTATAGTGTACCGACATAGTTGATATTTAATTCCTAAATGTGAAGATGTATTTTGAAAAACAAAACCAAAAAAATTTAGCTGTAGAAAGCTTTCTAGAAATGTGTCTTTCTCTCCACAAGGAAAGCTATATGTGAATTTCAGAATCTCACTGAGGTGTCTAAATACAGGCAGAATGGATACAGATCTTTCTTGAATTTTTGGATGATAAGTGATTTTAGCACTATGTTGTCTTTTACAATATATTAAGGTAGGCACTTTGTGTAAACAAGGCTTTTTTTTGCAGATTTCTTTGTTCTGTGATGAATCTGTATCTTTTCCCTTGTAAGTACTATATTTGGCAGACAGCTCTTTTAAGTAATACAAGTCTTGCCCATCTCATTTAGTGTTTATAATGCTTCTAGAATAAAAAAAACCCACCTAATATTAAGCAATGATATGTGTGATAAAACTGAAAATTAAAGTGAACAGAAATCCAAGTTGTCCATATTTCTCCCTTCATCATCAAACTGAAAAGCAATGTATCTTGCTGCTGAAACTGGTGAAAAGACAAGATAATAAAACACTTGATGTCCATGGTTTAAATACAGAATTACAAAGATGAACTTGGGAAAGAAAATCAGTAGCATTTGTCACATACATGGAATGAGGAGTATTGGGCCCCTTATTAGCAAGAAAAGAGAGAAATTGCAAAAACAAGAGCTGCAAGAGTAGCCTCTTTCACCACTTTGGATATGACGTTTAGAAAAGCTAAAGTGTTTGGATGGAAATCAGTAAAGGATAACTAACAGGCATGTAAGGCAAACTAACAAGAGCGTATTTTTTTTCTTTTAAGCCTGGATTTTAACAGGCTTTGTGTTCATCAGTGGTGCTCATCATGCATGAGTGGAGAGAAAAAGACAATGAACTACCAGGAAAGGGAGAGACTAACAAAGGTTTTAAACAAATATTATGAAAGCCAGAAGGCAACAACCAGCCTACACAGCTGCCTACCTGCCAAAAAAGTGCAAATAATTGGGATGCTCCTATCTAAATTGAGTGCGTGGTTCAGTTGTTGAATGTTCCTTTATTAGCTGTTAGGAAATTATATCACTAAACAACCAAAGAATTTGCTACACAACAGCTGAGCATTCTGTAAAAAGTGCAAATGTAATTGAGTGTTTTACATAACAAAAGCACTTCTGAAAGGGATAAAATGTACTCAGTAATTAATTTTTTGTTTATGATACTTGTGCTGCATTCCAGCGCTTGATTAACAAATGCAAAATAAAACACTTCCAGAGCAGCCCTTATGGAACTAAGAGAGGATACCAAAAGAGGAAAAGAAAAAATAAACAAGGGGTACAGTGTAAAATTGGTTCTTCTATTTTTATTTTAAAATATGAGCCTTCTAAGAAAGACAGAAAGATTTCATTGTTAAACATCAGGAGGGCAATACAAAGTCAAAATACAGTTCTTCAAGGTTCAATGTAAAACCTATTCATTTATTCCAGGAATTAAATTTGTCAGAGCAATGAATGATAGCATTGTCTGGCACATCTCCCTCTTTTATTCCTTCAAACCATTAAATGAAAATCTGACATGAATCAAATCAAGGATCTTCAACATGGAAAGAATCAAACCAAGGGATTCATTTGGCTTTCAGGCTGATTAATTTCAGAAGATCTGTGGATTTGGGTTTGAGGAAGTGAGCACTACACTCTTTAATACTGGCAGAGAACACATTTCTATAAATTCCCAAGACAGACAATCATAGCTTTACCAAACTTTGATTATGTTTTAGTTTGGATAGCCTGTTTGAATGAACAACTTCATAATGTTTATGGAATGTGCAAGGGGACAGGAGGGAAGATCATGTGGTCAGCCATCCTTTGTGTTACTGGAGTCATGGCTATTAAGCTCTTTGAAGACTGTTGCTTTTTGTTAGCTGCTCAATCATACCATGTTTAATTATTTTAAGAAATAGCAGACTCTGAGAAATAAATTGTCAATTCAAAAATAGGTATTACCATGTACTACTGTCAATGTTCATATGCATATATATTTTTTTAAATTTTTTTTTACATGTGCTTGAATATAGGCATACGTTCCCTAAAAAAATTAATGGTTCTAATATTTTTAACAGTTTATCTAGGAAGTATGATATAGATTTTGGTCACTTTAAAGTACTTTAGTGATGGCAGAGTTAAAACAGAATGATTAACCTATTTTCTTCTAAACTTATCTGCCTTCTAATGGTGAGATACATCTGAGTACCAAAACATTTACCATCTTGAATGGACCAATACTAAGCATAATGTATCCTCTGTTTACTATAATTAATGACATTCCCATTGATCACAATAGATACATTATTTTTCAGATGACTGATCTCCATATATCAGCATTCAGTACTAATAACACATTGTCAGTAAGTCAGTATCAACTCAGAACAGAAGAGCAGTTGAATTGTAGCTCCTTTATCATAAATTTACAAATGAATAATTCTTTCTGCTTATTGCCTCTTCCAGTTTCCGTCACTCCACAATAAATCATCTAGTAACTCCTTTACAACTCACAAAGTTTAATGGAAAAAAATAAATGGGCTGTGTTTACAGTGTTTTTTTCTTCAGATTAATTTCCATGGTTAGAGTCAATATTTTATTAGTGACCTGTACAAAACTGGGAGAAGGAAAATTGAGAAAAAAAGATCAGGAAACCATGTTAGATTAGTACTTTCTGAAGTGTTTCTTTATAAATCAGGCTGAGTATTTTGGGACTAAATAATATCTAATGAATAAAACTCCATTAACTACACAGGGTTGGAAGACAGTCCATCCAAAAATAAAGATCAGAATTCAGGGAAAAGGAAAAAAAAAATAGCTCAAAAGTCTTCTGAATCATATGTAGGGCTTATTCCAATAATCTTGATATTAGAAGGATCTCTGATATTTCTAAGGTCCAAATTTTTTAGATGAGATATTATTGTGTAGCTTGCCTGACATTTTCTGACAGATATTGACTTGATGCTGAGTGAAACTGTAAATTGAGTCTGCTTAAAATTGTCATCCCTACCCCTAGCTAATTTCACCTATTTTATTTTACTTTCCCCCTCCCTATATATGTTTAGTAACTATATCACCTAATATATTTTCAGTTAAATTAATACAAAACTTTGACAAAAGTGATTGTGCTTCACAGATTTAAACAGTAAATATTCCTATTTGGAAGCTTGGAAGCTTGGAAGCAGTTTTACATTGAAAATACTGCATCAATCCAACTTCCTTTGAAATCAGTGGTTGTCTACATACCCAGTTTAAACAGAGTTGGATTAGGTCCAGAATCAGTGACAAATTCTTGTGCATCAGACTAAAAGAGAACATACAATAGATTTTTCTTCTGTAATCTTTAAGCAGTGAAGGATAATCAAAATAACAAAATGCCAACTGCATTTCACCATGCACGGTTTTCAGGTATGAACTGTATTATGCTTCTTTTTTTCACCTAGAAGGATCAGTAATGAAACCTCTTGGGAGAAAATTGTCAAGTATGAGAAGATATACAAAGTTTAAGATCAATAGTTGTTCAGTATGCATTGTATGGGAGAGGAGTGAGTATACAACAATAACAAAATATGTATATTGCAGGTGATGAATATCATGTTCTTTAATATGGTTCCAATAACATAAGAGATTAATAAGAGTTTTTAAACCCATGTAGCTTTTTGACAAGAATCTATCAGCCAAATAAGTGTTTTATACATTTGAAGATGGGAAGAAAATCCACACAAGCGCATTATTTTACTTTCATTTCCTTATATGCTCTCAAATACAGTTTGACACCCATCACACAGTATTTGGACTAGAATATATTACAGTGGTACAACTACATACGTCTGTCTTGAAATGGTGCACACTCAGTGTATTCAGGTATGGAGGTATCCAGTCCAGTTCTGTTTTCACTGTACTTTCTACAAAAGGATTGCAGAAATGCAGGGAAGTAGTATAAACACGACAAACACAAATTCTTTATTATGAAAAAAAATTTTAAAAATGTCAGTTTGAAATGAAAATATATGAGTTCAAATGTATATTGCAGACTTTTTATAGTCACTTATGAAGTTTTTCGAGAAACAAGCTAAACAAAACATGCAAAGAATACATCTCTCCTTAATTCTCTTCTGTTTAAAGGCAATCTTCAAGTCTGCTAGCAGGCTGAATTTTCACACCTATGTGAGTGATTTTGATTATGTGAAACCAGTATTTCTTCCATCTGTGAGTGACAGTTTATTACTTTAAAGATATATGCTTGTTCCATTAAAAGAATATATTTTGTTTCCAGAACTAAAAATATTTTCCTCTCCTAAGCAGTACTTAAGTTGATGTGAAAGTGCTCTGCTTCTCTTTCTAAGTGGCAAAAATGAGAAGTTAAATCAGAAAATGTAGTCAGCTGGAGAAAATACAGAAACTTAAACTTTCAAATTTTAATTACGCATGGTTCAATGGAAAAAATGTAAGGTCATGAGCTCTGGAAACTGGATTTTTTCCATGGAGCATGAGACAGATATATGAAATATTCTTCAATTTACTTTTCATTCTAAAATCTGATGTGGCCACCTAGAGCTAATCAATGATTATTTGTTCATGAAAGCTATCAGTCATAATCCTAAGCAGTATAAACTATGATGTGTAGAGGTGTATTTGCAAAGACCTGTGCTTTTCAACATGTGTTGTAATGGTCTCAGGCTTTGTGAGAGACTGGAAGAACTGCTGGCTTGAAACATTTCAGGCACATCTGTGGGGAAAGGGGCAGGTCAGGTCTTGCCCTGGAGAGGCTATGCCCTGCTCCACACACCCCACATCCCCAGGGCCCAGATCCCAGCGCTGCAGTGGGGCCAAACCCTGGCATATGGGAGGCAGTGCTCCACACCCTGACCCTGGAGCCCCTAACCCAGATCCTGAGTGGCCAAATGACCAGAAGTCTCACCTAGGGGAAGGGCCCAGGAAAGCCAAAGTGTACTTAAGCCAAAGCAGCGCATGAGCACATCTTTACCCTACTTTCCCTTGGATTTAGATCAGCTAAACCACCATTAGAAACAGGAGTGGTAGCTATCTTTCTTCTTTCCTATATCTCTTAGCTCTTTCTTCTTCTTCTTCTAGCTCCTTCTTCTTGAAGTTTGAGTAACTTAAATTGTATGGGGTGGGGTTTGCTAAATTGAACTGGCTTAGAATTTGCCAAATTAATGCCTTGTAAAATGCTTTATGTTGATTGAATGTTGCTTTAAACTTTTGCCAAAGTTCCCTGATTTTCTGAAGTTTGCAAGCAAATTTTTTGTTGTTTTGGCCTTATGAAGGTATCTTGCTGGTGTTTCTCTCTTGTTCAGGGTACATGAAAAAAAAACCAAACTGAACTGTAAGCCCCTTTAAGGGACTTTGGGAAATGGGTTCTGGGGCCTTAAAAGTTTCCACTATGTAAACTACAAGTGTGGGCTCCTGCTGTACTTTGTTTGCAGTCTAAGCTTAGACTGAACCTAAAATTATGTCCTAAAATTGAAAACAGCTTTCAGATCTCTATGTTACCCACCTGTTTCAGTTGATGCTATAAAAATCCTTGCAATTCTTTTTTTTTTTTTTGAGTTGAAGAACCGTAAAGTTTCTTGGATCAGTAGGAGCTTGCTTCCTCATTTTGGGTATCTGAATTTATGGTCCAAAATTCAGTCAGAATGGTTTTGCCTTTCTTTTTACCACTAGGAGAAAATTTAATTCTTCCTACACTCTTACTATAGGTTCTTTTAAAAATAATGACAATGTCAAGCAACATGCTTTGCCACTGGTTTTTTATACAAATGTAATTTTCCATGTTTACCTAACCGTCAAGTTTCTGTACAGTCTTTTTATTACGGGTGGCTTGGGTAGTAGGGAATTATTATATCATTATGCTTTTCTCAGTGTATCATTTAAAAACAAGCTTCCTAAGTAATCTGAATATTACCATGAATCTTAACAGTTTTTACCAGAGTGGTCTTGCAGCACACTCCTTGTTTAGTCTATCCTGCTGTCCTATGCACATACCACAGGTAACGAAAGCAAATTAGTATGCAGAATAGTTTATAGTTTCACTATTGTGGGCTTACATTTCATTTTGCTTACATACAAGTTAAAAATACTATTATTTGAAAGTTTCAGTAGTAAGAATTAATACATAACTAGAATACATGCTTTTTGTTGTGCTTTAGAGAATAATATTACTCATTTTTAAGCAAAACACTAGAATTATATTTGAAGTTGACTGAAATGTAGGTGTAAATAGGGTTAAGCACATTTTATTTCAGAGTCTATTCTTTGGATTCACTGTTAGAAAATTAAATACAGAGATAGACATAGAAATACATCTATAAGATATATGTAGAAATATATACATAATGTTAGTTGAAAAACTATTTTTCATAGTACTGTGGTATGCAGAAAAAAAGACTTTGTCTATAGACTCTGTCTAAAGACACTTTATGAGAACTTCCCTATCTCCCTCTGTTTATCTTAAGGTAGTAGTGATTAGCCTATATTAGAAGGTATTTCACATATTGTAGAAAATTATTCAATAATGATCAGTTACTTCAATTTTAGACATCCATGCCATGGGGCTCTCGCTTTGAAAATCTTTCTTATTTTTCTTATTTTACACTTAAAATACACAGATAGCATAGTCTCAAAGCCATTACAGTCATTTGCTGAAGTTGAGTAAGCAATAGCCAGCTGGGACAGGGATGACAGACGAGATAGACATCTCTGATACACAATATTTGCCCGAAGACCTACATCATTGTTGTTATACAAGAGATCTTGCATCGCACAGAGAAAAAATACTTGAGTACAACTGACTCAGAGTCAGGCTCTGCAAGATCATGTTGACCTGTTTCTGGTGCATTTAAATTCTAATTGAGGCAAGAAAAATACAGGTTGGTGTACCATATGGGAAAGACAGGTGACCCCTGCTCTGAGGGGTGGAGACATCAAAAGAAGGAGGGCTGCAGCATAATATGGTCACATTTTATTCCTGTCTCGGAGAACTAGAAGCTGTCCGCAAGAAACAGTCATTTTGATACATTTCATATGTCTTTTTCAGGTAGGAAAGTCAGTTTGTCAGATGAAAGCTGCTTTCCCAGCTGATATAGTTGCATTCACCCTCCTTAAATGCTTGGTAGGGAGTTGGAGGTTTGTCAGTTAAATATATGACATTGTTATGACTCTCGATGACATGTGCAATGACACAACTTACCTAGAGTGCTAAAAGTCATCTCTCTGCCAACAATGTGAAGTGACACAGTGCTCATTCCACTGCCAGTTTTACCTCTTCTGTAATTGATATATTTGCAACAGTTGTACCAGTGATACAATTTTGCACCTTTTATACAGTTTTCATCCAAGTCATGTGACAGCTCTGAGAGGCTCAATATTTATCCTGTGGGAAAAAAGACAAAGAGGAATTACTCCACTTCAAATCCACCTTAAAAATGTCAATCTCATCTGGCCTGTACTTAGTTAAATAGTATTCTCAGATACAACAGGGGTGGACTTTTACCTTCAATGCCAATGTTTTAACATCTAAGTCCTAGAACAAAAAACCTCAGCTGAGGTCTGAAAGTGTCTGTAAGTACTGAGTTTATTGTGTCTGTTCACATCCCAGAGATAGTTTTGAGAATGCAAAAAGTGTTCTGTTTTGAAAATGGCACCCTAAATGTTAAGGGAAAACCTTAAACCAAAGTATGAACAGATTGCCCCTAAAAAAAAAAAAAAATCTGATATGCTTACAGCCTTGAGAAATGAAAAGATATTTTTTTTTTGTTTAATGCTACCTGATACACACAGCCTTGTTCACTGCCACTAAAGTAATTGGAAAGCTTCAGTTGATTCCCATAGGAGGTGAAAGTTACTTTTGTGCAATAATGGAAAAATGGTTATAGGAATTAGCTTCCAAGAAAAAGGAAAGTTGTTCCTGGAATAAATCTGTATGTTTACTGCTTTAGGAAGTACATTATTTGCTACCTCTGACTGTCCTTTGATGCAAAGTGTGATGGTAAATATCCAAAAATGTACATGAACTTTGTGATGCTCAGCACTTAGTTATGCTTTTCTTTGCAAGGATATAATTTGTAATCTTTTTTCTCAGCTGAAAAGAGAGAGGTGCCTAAGCATGGGACTCTAGGCAGAATACTAAGTAGAAACGAAAGTGCTCCCACAAATCTGACTTCCATCTGAATTTCACAGAATCACAAGATATGTTGAGTTGGAAGGGACCCACAAGGATCATTTGAGTCCAACTCCTGGCCTTGCACTGGATCTTTAGCTTCTAATTAAGCATTAAAGGAAAAAGTTGCGGAATCTATTGCTGTATAAGAGGTAGATGGAAAATGAATTCCCACAGAAAAGTTGAAACTTGAGCTTCAGTAATTCTTAAAATTTAGGGATCTGAATGAACATTTCTTCTTTTAAAGGAAAATCATCATATCTTTTTGCTGTCTAAGCTGAGCCATTATGTAAATGAAAGATTCATAGGAACTGAAACAAGAACCACAGCTTGAAAACACTGGGCAGTGCACTCAGCTGCAAATCAAGTGCGACTTTTGCCCCCTGCATTTTTTAGTTTTCTGTGTTAGGTATGAAATAACTTAAACCTCTCATAAACATTTTGAACTTACACTGGGTACTATTTATTATTATGTGTAGTGGTTTGGGGTTTTTTTTGCCTATAATTTATTCATAACAAATCACTTTTAAAAGTACTATTCAAATTTTGTTAGCCACTGATTATTACTCTTTTTTATTTTTTTTTTTTAGCAGCTCTTTCAAAACTGATAGATTCATTCAAATTGCTAAAAACAGTAAAAAAATATTTTGTCTTTAATGCGATACTTTCTGTACTAAATTTGAGCTATAGTTTGGGAAGAAAAGTACATAATTATAAAGGGGACAAAGAGCAAAGCATGGAAATCACAGATGAAATATTTTGATGAATGCCATTAGATTATATAACATGTGGAATTAAGAAGCCCTTCAAGAAATTGGTGCTTTCTTCTCATTCTGCCTCAACTTCCTTTGATCATGTTGTGGGAAAGATGAAGATTGTCAAAGACATTAGCAACCCTATTGCTTTCATAGACTGACATTGACTCATGTTTTGCTATTCAGTTTTAATTTGAATTTGCTTTAAAATCAAAATAAGAGAAAGGTTAAAGGCATGTTTAGTAGGTACACTGAAAGAAGCATTTGAATTTTGATATTGGAAATGTTTTGAAACATTTGCAAATATTGTAACTTTTTTCTGATACGAATATTCATCAAATGTAAAAGAGCACAGTGTGCCACACATTTGACATACATTTACATTTCTTAAACTAAATGGGATACTAGACATAAAACACAATGCCTAGTGTAATTTAATTTCAGTGGTGCCTTTAGCAACACTTGGCAACAGCTACATGGAAGACAGAAAAAATACGGAAACTTCTTTCTGAGTGATTAAACAGCTTTTCTTTATGAAAATAAAACAATATATTCTGAGTATGGATCAATCTACTCAGAGGCAAAATGGTTTCTTGAAATGTAAAAGGAAATAAACCCTTATTTTATTATTTCACTGTTTGTTTTTATGTAAGGCAAAGCAAATGCAAAAGATAAAATGAGGGAGAGTAATTCAGACAATTAAATAATTTCTGATAATAGCAAGTACCAATAATGATGAAATTATTATTCAGATATGAGAACTGTTGGTTTAAAGAAAAGATATGCCTCAGTTATACCAGAAAGGAGTGCACAATGTACTAGAGCACAGTACTTGTATAGTTTAAGAAAGATAATCAATTTGGTAGCAGGTCAAGAGTGAAAATAATTTGTTTTTCAGAATTATTTTCTGGTAGGTACATTTTGTACCTCAAGATCTACTAAGCCAGCAGCTTAGTAAACTCTGGTTTGCTTTTCTTTTTTTTTTTTTCCTCAAATTAGATGTATAAGACCAGATGCTTCACCTACTGTTTATATTATTTATCAAATGCATAAATATGCCATGATTTTTCAGGGTTTTTTCTGTGTGGACTGTGTCCCTGAATTTGCAAGTTAATCCATCCAAATTGTTCCTAAGCTTATTTACTTTTAAAATTACAAGGTAATTCAACCATAAATAGTAGTTAACAGTCGTTTTTACTGTGCTTCAAATATATTTCTGAATAGATGGATATAACTTAATTTGCAGGTCTGTGGAAACAATATCAAAAACTTTAATAAATTATGAAGGTGCCTTTCATTTTCAACTTTAATGATACTTTGATATTATATTTGCAAAGCAAAGCACTGCAAAGTTAGAATAGGTTAGAATGAAGTAATCTGTGGAATCTTGTGTTCCTGTGCATAAGCAGTATAACACAGTTTTTAATTAGATGCTCGTGTACTGTTCTGTCCATGAGACCCCTGCATCATTCAGCACACATGATTAATAGTATTCAGTAAATAGGTAGCTATTCACTATTTTGTTTTCTTGTTATAATTCACTGTGCAGCCTTAGGCCACTCTTCAAGTGCCGCTAGGGAGACAGATTTATTAATCTCCTCATGTTTCATTTGATGGCAATGATCATTATAGCATCTAATGCTTCACAAATAGTAATTAATTTGCTTTCACAGAACTCCTATGAAGTGAGAGGGTATTATTCCTGTTTAAAAGGTGGGGAGCTGAGCCAAAGAGATATGAATGATTGAAGCTTATGAACATTTTGAGATTTCTGAGATCTGTTTCCTTAGAAGAATGTCAAATTTTGTAAACTTCATTTATTCAAAGCATAAATCTCATTGATTTCAGATGCAATGCAAGGTGTGCATTGTTACAAAAGTGGGGTCTAGGACTAGGGGTCAACTCATGAAATACAGATGCCTACATTGCAGAAAACAATAGTTGAATTAGATACCCTTGACTCCTTTCATAGTCAGTGGAGAGACTTTTTAGGTTTACCTCATCTCATCTTTAAATAGGTAAGTCAAATGATACAAATGCCTATTTTTCTCTCATGTAATCTCTGCTAGTTCAAGAGTCAGTGTAGACTCATGATCATAACTTAGCTCCTCATCTTAAAGCTCATTCTTATTAACACTCTTAGTCTAAGACCTTGTATTATGGTTGTGTATTATGACCCTGTACAATTTCTTCCTTTAGTCTAATGTACAGAGAGAAGTAAAGCTGACAGACCACATACCTTTCGTACTCTCAGATTCTCGTTTTATACAAGTTGTCAGTATTCAATACTAGTAAGTCGGAAAATAATTCACAATGATAACTGGGAGCAAAACTTCTGTAGGTGGAATAAAGTGATGGAGTTCCCTGAAAGGATTTAGTGAATTTTGCTGCTAAGATTGAAAAATAAAGATTGTGTCTGGGCTAACACATGCTTTCTCATAACTTAAACAAAGGAGGTACCTTTTTGGTAAGAAACAACACCTTGATTGCATGGTTCTTCATGGTCTACATAGGTCTGTACAGAAGCTGCAAAAAATAATTCAAAGTAATCTAAAACCAATTCTTTAAATTCAACATAGATTTTATTTCAACACAATCTATAGCTCTGTAAGATCACAGATTTTAGTTTACCTATTTCTAGGAATTTAATATTTAATTTTGTGTATTTTATATTCGATTAAGGAGGTTGCAATGTTTAGTTCCATAAGCCTCTTTTTCAAATATCAGATATTTGAAACTGAGAGTGCAGTCTTAAATGTCACAGAACCTAGTAACAAAATCTAATCACTGTTTGAAATTCGCTGTCACATTTACCTCATGGTTTGTTTTGTGCCTGTCTACCATGACTTGCCAATTGACAGAGTTAATGGAACAATCAAGAATTACCTTTCTTATATTGAACAGCAGTTTTTAGGACAACCATGAATGATGGATGTGATTTATTCCAGACCAATGCATTCCATGCTTTCTTTTTTACTTTACAGTTGTGAGAAAACACCTCTCATATGATAAAAATTGGAACACATCTATCTGCTGAAGGCTGAGTGATAGAGATCCCTTGGTGTTAAAACATGCAAAGCTTATCATCACTAATGCAGAGAACTGAGAGAATACAGGGTCTTACTGTGAAGCAAATAGTGTGAATGGTGAATAAGGATATAGAAAATGGAAATTTTTTCCTTTGTTAGGATTTTTTTATCCTTTCACAACACACATGTATCTCTGTTATTGGGTTCCATTTTTATGCTAACATAAATACTGGAAAATGAAAACTTAACAAAGCATAGAACCTTCAGAAATTTAGTGGCTTATATAGATACAGATAAATGACACATAAATTCAGTCCAACTAATCTTTCAAATGCTTTATTGAAATAAATACTTAACTCTTCAAAGTAGGCAGAGATTCTAAAAGCAAATAGTTACATTAGAAAACAGTTTAATAAAGTCATAAATAATATAGGTGCATTCACTTAAAAAAAAGGCAAAAAACAAAAGCAAAACCAAACAAAACCCCAGGAAACCCCTCCAAAATACCATATGAAAGTGTATAAAAAATCACCCTAAAGAAATAAAAAAAAATTACCTTGCACAGTGAATTGTTCAGATTTCTCCTCTAAGCTGGGGGTAAATATAACTAAGACTGCTGTCAGAGACTGAAAATAGTTCATGCCTCAAACATTGATATAAAGTTTTGCTCATTACAAAGAAGCTACAACCGAAGAAGCCTCCCTGAAGACAGACTTTGGGCTGAAAGTCAAACTGCTGATTAGATAGTGGGAAACCTATTGTTCAATCATCTCAGGCTGAGGGAAAGGCCACAGCCACCTTTGGGGTGGAGTAGAGCACAGCTCACAGA
>VWZW01008203.1:721755-743571 GCA_013397115.1 Edolisoma coerulescens | reverse complement strand
CCCCCCCCCGCCCCCAACCAAAGGGGAAGAAGGAGGTTTCAAGTGCATGGACTAACCTCTGGTCAGAGGCAATAAACACCCAACCTCCAATTACACAAACTGGCTCAGCTGTGGAACCCCCAACCCCACAGGACTTTCACATGAGAGGCAGCTGAGGGGGTGTCACAATCCATCAAAGACCCCCCAAAGTGCTGGGCCTTGTGCCACAGGACTGCACAGGGATGCAACAGATCCAGAGTCTGCCGTAAGAGACTGTCTCCCCCTCCCAGGGGGACATGCCTGGACATTGCTGCCTGGCTTGAGGGTATATAAACCCATGGGATTCTATGCTTTTTCAGGGGGATCTTCACCACCAAGAAGACCAGCTGGAGAGGATCAGCAGAGCATCACTGGGATCCATGGAGTGGTGATATTTTCCTTATTCTGTCTCTGTCACCTTCCTCCTGTCCCCCCATCTATTTTCTATTTATTTCTCTTCTTGCCCTCCCTCTCATCAAATAAAACCCTTGCTATTCTTACTGGCATACGGTCTCGCTTGCACCTTAGTTCTGGCAGAGGCATTTCTAAAAACCTTAGTAAAAATAATTGGATCCTAACGACTGCCCCCTGCAGAAATATTTTCTTTGAATTAATTCCCTTATGCTTCAGTATTTATTGACCCATTCTGTCCCCAGTTAAGTAGAGAACCAAAAAAGTGTGCACTTAAGAACACAAAGAACACAAAGAAGCAACTCACCTTGATGTAGCAGAAATTGATATGTAGGTGCTGATAAAAAGCTGTTGAAAGATCACCAGAAATTCAAAGGATGTCTCCAAAATGAAATAGAATGGTTTACCAGCTACAGCTGAAGAACACACAGACTTTAGAGAATGTCAAGTTTGTTTTGATTTGATGGTTTAGTTCCTTATATTCATATATGAATAATAAAATTAATTTGGGAGACTAAGTGGATTTCTTGTCCATTTATGCTTGAGCTGGAAGAGAGTGATTAACTGACGACAACTTAATTGTATTTAGAACTCCCATGTTTGTTGAAGCAAAATTTGATATTAATAAAATATCTTAATACTAATACCAATTCTCAAGCATGAGATTATGTCTACTATGTTTTTTATATGATCGCAACCAATAAAGCCAAACATTATCCTAGTTTTATTTGATGAAAGGAATCTATAATTTTCTCTAATTATGTTTTTAATTCTATTAACATGTGGTAAAATATTTTATTGTTCAAAGACAAAAAACAAACAACTGCCAAATCAATAACACCTAACAGATGAATACATTGGTGGATATTGGAAATAGTGTTCTGATGTGTCTAATCAGTTACTGAAGGGCAAAACAATAAAGGAGTAATTTTAGTCTGCAACTGTTGTATCAGAATTTAGAGCAAATAATTTTTGGACTATAGTGCTGTACAGCTGTGAATGATCAGAATAATAGTAGTGAGCATGAGGAGAGTGGAAATTTTAAAGAATCATTCAAAGTGCTTTCACATGAATATGACATAGTGCATGGCAAAGACTTACGAACTTATTCCAAAGCATTGAGAGGCATGAAAGGAATATTTGCTCTATCTGTAATAGAAAATCAAATTCCCAACTGCAGTTGAGCATGTGTAAGACATCTCTTCCTGTTGCATCAACAAATATTTGAACCTGTTAATATACCATTATTGCCTGTATTAATGTGCAAAAGAGACCATGCGCGGAAGTCAATAATAGGGATTGTATTTAACCATAAAATGTGAGGTCGAGAGATAGAAAGAAATAGGAAGGGGCGGAGGAGAGACAGATGAACATATCAAGCAGAAGATAGTCACCAGTCATGGATCTGGTGGCATCCCTTTGGTCTTTCTTCACCCTGGGCTTCTTGCTGCTGGAGGTTCTGAGGTAGTTCAAAACTTTTCACTGTTCATACTTTTTAACAAGCAAGGTAAGTAATGCTTGTTGGCTACACAGTCCTCTTATTCTATTGCTTAAATTACTCCCTCGCTTCTAATGCTAATTAGTTCATGTGCTTAGTCTTTCTCTTCTTTGCAGTTGGTAGGATTCTTGGTTGGTGGGACATGAGTTGGTGGTCGTGATCTCCCCTCTCCAGAATTACCTTTTACCCAGTCAGAGCTGATTTCAGCACAGTTGCTGAGTTGGCTTTATTTGTGGCCCTTAAATTCTGCATTCTTTGTATCCAATATCAGTGATAAGTTCCTCTCCCTCAGCTTCATTAACCTCACACAAGGTCTGAGATAAGATGATAGTACCACCTTTTTCTTACTTCAAGTTCCTGCAGTGGTGACCTAACCACAGTTCCAGGTATCCATGGAGGCATCTTCAAGGGGGCTTCAGTTGTCGCTGGTGGTCACAGGTGCCATCTGTCACATAACTTGGGGGTGATCTTTGTTTGGCTGGTAATAGGTGTATGAGCAGTTGCTTCTTTACAGAGTTTGCCACAGTGGGAATTTTTGTCTGGATGCATTACCCGGTATGTACTAACTAGATCTTTTGTCTGCCAGGCCTGGACTTAGTGCCATCCTGTCTCTCCATTCTGTGTTTATCTCATGGCAAAGTCCTTCTATGTCCTTAACAGTGTTTGAGACAGGCAACTGTGCTCTTTAAGTCCTTAGAGAATCATACTATTTTCAGATGACTATGTAGAAATATCTTCTGAAAAGATAATTTATAGTACATAGAGTAGCATCTGTTGATCATCAGAGATTATGTTTAAGATCATAGCAACAACAGAAGTTTCCCAATGTAGTGAGAATATTTAACAACTGTAGTAATGTATTTAAACCTTTTGGTGTGCCCCAGCCAAACCATCTTTAGTTACTTGCATGTGTAAAAGGGGAGAAAGATTTTAGTGTGTGTTGTATCAATCTAAGAGGGGAAAAAAAAAAAAAGAGGCATGTAGGAGAACAAGAATGGGCTGTGGGCCGTCTTGGTCTTGATGAGTTGCAGCTGTTTGGAGCCAGGTGTTTCTACTGGAGACCAGAGACCAGCTGCCCCGCTGGCAAGTAGCTCATAAGAGAGAGAAGAAGGACAGAAAAGAGTACTACTGCTACCAGAGAGGACTGCTGCTACAGGAGAGGACTATTACCATGAGAGAAGACTGCAAAGAAAGGACTGCTGAGACAGCAAGCAAGCAAACAAGCAGGACTGAAGCAGCTTTAAGAGACAGCAGCCTCCATTGTAGCTCAGAGCAAAAGTAAAGTTTTTTGTTGTTTAGCAACAAGCAGCAATTTACATTAGAGCTATTTGACTAAATCCCTTAAATAGGTTTAAATAGATCAATCTTACTAATTCAGACTATATACTCTGCACGTTTTAATATTAATTTGGGCACATCCAGTAGTCACGGTTGGATGGTTTATACACTATGTGACTTATATAGGAACCCATGACAGGAACCAGGAATAAAAGGTAAGATAGACATCATCTCACTACTAGTCCTATCTTGAAGACAGGATGGTAAAATGAACAGGCAGAAAATATGGTAGTTCCTTAAATCCCAGTCCTTTCCTTTGAACCATTCAGAAGTTGAAAGTAGCAACTTAATGACTACTTTTTTGTAAGCATGAAAACAGGCTCTCTAAGGCTCCATAAAGGTTCATGACAGACATTTCTGAGTATAATATAGATTTTGGTGTTGCAGTTTTGGTACTGTGTGTATACTGAATCTGAGCACTTAACTTTTCCCAGACTTACTAGTTCTGAACCTTAACTGAGAGTCAGATATATTTGCAGAGGGTTGCTTTGTAACTTAGATTTTCAATGTTCCTGTGAAACTGACTTAATATAAAAAAATTACCCTTTAATGTGTAACATTACAGTTAAAACAACATAACCTCCTCATTGTGGTAGTAATGATGTAGCTCGGTCTCATGTGGGGAGATAATATTAAGTACTTTTACCTGTATATTAGTACATTCACACCAGATTTTGTATTGATTGTGGCTCATTTGATTTCATAGTATTGTTTGTCTATGCATACATCCCTGGTATTATAATTTAAAAAATCCACTAGAATCCTTGTCTCCATTTGTCTACAATTTGACTGTCATGAGCATGAAAAGACTGGATCCAGGCTGTGCAAAACAAAAATAAAAGCCTTCTTTCAAACTGTTAGGCAGGGTTAGGCACAAAGGATGCATTTCTTCGGGGTGCTCATGAATTCCTAACTCAAACAACTGAATTCAAATAAACAGTGTGGTTCAACAGTAAAAAACCTGTTAATATGTCTCATCCAAAAAGAAGTTTCAGACTGTTATTTCGACATATTAATTACCTTCAGTTAATTGGCAATCTGAAGCTGAACTTCAATGACACAGTGCTGATTTACTTCCTTTGTGCATCTGGTTTGTAACACTGTGTATATGAAGAGCCTGTGTCCTGAAGATTTTATGCTGGAAAGATACAGCAAAGTAACAGGCATCACAGGAAAAATAAACTAACCAACCAAACAAACAAAACCGCACCAAACAATAACAGCAACCTAACCGAGCAAAAAGTGTTTTTTCTTGGGGAGTTTGTTCCTGGATGAGGTGAAAATCAATAATTTAGCCACACTCTCAATTAAGATAGCGTGTATAAACAATTCTTGTCTGTGTAGAGATTTACTGGACCTCTCACCATCAAGATGATACTTGTAAAGCAGTTATAGACATGACATGTTTTTGTATGACAGGGACAGATTTCCTTGAACCCATTCTATTTGATCAATCTCTCAGTGCCCCAGGATAGACAAGACCCTTGGGCTCTGCCAGTCTGTCAGAGCCCTGTTATAGGGACCACACTTGTTGACTAAAATCAAAAGAGAAAAAAACCTTGCAACGGTGCTAAAATAGTAAAGTAAAAAGCAGACCTTTATTTGGAAGCTTCCAGGTGTCCCAGTGGTGATGGGCACATGGTCATCAGATTTCTATAATTTTACAAGGTTAGTTAATTAGGATATCTAACAAGTACATCCAAAAGGAGATTCAGCTGCCCCAGTAACCCACCCCTGGGTCAGCCCCTTGGAGCTGGTCCAAGGGCTTCTTTGCCCCACTTCTTGTTATGTCTTCTTGTAGGTCCCCTACTTGGAGATAAGACTAAACAGTATTTCAGGAATGTGTTAGAAGGTTAGCTTATTACTCTAAAATCTAAGAGACAGGGTAGGAAAAATACCAGGAGCTACATAATTAGTATACAGAGCTATGAAGATATGAAAAATATGTAAAAGGCAAAAATCTTTAGACATCACACTGAACAGCCCACTGTATCAGAGGGTGGTCTGGCTAACAAATTCTGGGCCACACGGTGACAGTATCCACATTCTTGGTATATTTTCTGCTGCTGGCTGCTGCCCATATCCTTGAAGGACTCACACTAGCAGTTTATGGGACAACACATTTTATTAACAAACACACAGATGTTAGAAAAACATTAGTGATAAGTTAAGGTTCAGAGATTGTCTTTGATAGTAATTGACTAGATTATCATCACTGCAAAGATGAATCTGAAGCGTTATACAGACAAGCTCCAATCACCAATTAAAGCTATCTCGAGGTCATCATTTAGCGCACATAAAGTATGGTTCTTATCCAGTAGGCATCCCTATGGAAGACAGGTTTAGCCCATTGACCAATCCCAGAAGTTACAGTGGAGTCTTCTTTGGCCCACCTTAACTACATTTATGTTATTTTCTTTGAGAAAGGTGAAATGATAAAGTTACAGTTGATGTCATTTCATGTTTGGGTGGAGTTGAAGTGACTTTAGTCATTAGCATATGTACGGCATAAAAAGGAGTATGTATTTTCAAGTTAATGAAGCAAAGTTCAACTTTCTATTATCATCTGATCATTCTTTTGACCTAGTTCCTATTGGTTGTATGTGTCTTGATGGAGCATAACCACGACACTGCTGTGTTCCTCCACCTTTATTTCATATCTGCATTGATTTCAACAGAGCACCACTGTAAGCACCTTTGAGCCTCTCAATTCCTTGTTTCATGTCTCCCTTAGAGCAGTACACCAAGCTCCCTCAGTGTTCATGCTCCTACAGTGTGCAGTTTGTCCCTGCTGTACTATAGCCAGTGTGCATAATCCTTCTTGCTGAACTTTGTTTTTAGGTCCCACGTATGCACTAAATTTTTGCCATGACCTTGATGTATTTAAACATCCCTGGTTTTCATTAATATAAAGTTCTTCATAGGGATTGCTAAATTTTATTACTAGTTTTCTGACTGAAGGTAGGGACTTTGACCAAAGAACTATTGGGCAAGAATGTAAATTAGACATTACTTTAAAGCTTCCCACCAAGAAGGTGTAGTAGTGTTGGTCCTTTCCCTCTTCAAATTCTGTTCCTCCACAGGGAGCACTCTAATGATTATTCACTGCCGTTCTTTTCTATTTTTCCAGCCCAATTGAGTTGAAAACCATTATGTAACACTAACATAGTTAGAATTCTCTGCATGAAGAAATGACCCTTGATATTTGTTCAGAATTTGTTTTTTTCTTGATTTATTTCTTTTTCTGTAAATCTCAAGCATATAATTTTTTTCTAGAAAAGAGCCTTTGTTGTTCAATATTCTTTCAAATATCATATTATAAAGCATTTTCCATGTTTTAAAAGGCTGACTGAACGAAGGAAATTAACACATTTTCCTACCTTTTGCACAAAATTTTCTTCAAAAAGCTGATAAAACTGATATAGGTAGCATGCGAGAATCATAAGTTGGAAAATATTAATCTGTAGAAATTTTTGTTGTTCTAATATGCAAGTAAGTATCAATTACTGCTTCAGGGGAATCTTTGCTCTGGCACTTTGAACAGCTTATTCCTCTCTTTCCCTGGCTTTGGAGTCAGCATAGTTTTTGTTCTCACATATTCTCACTCCTCTGTCTCACAATTCCAGCATTTTTTCCCCTTCTTACCAATGAGATGCCACCAGCATCACTGGTGGCTCACCTTCAACAAGTGACAGGTCCTTGGAGATGGCTGGAACTGTCTGTGTCCAACACTAGGGCAGCTATTGGTGTCTTTTCACAAGCCCTGCCTCTGCTACCAAAACCCTGCTGTGTAAACGACATACATTAAATCTAAAACAAAACGTAACCACACAAAAAAAACCAAAGCCACAAAACCAAAACAAAACACAAAAACACCTCCTACAAACCAAGCCAGCAGAAGCTGGAAAAAAATAAAATTAAAGGAAAATTTGAATCAGATTTGTGAGAAGAAAATACTTTGTTCCCCACTTGCTGAAAGGAGCACTGAACTGTTTTAATGTGAGTCACTCTTGCTTTCTGACTCACAGTTTTCTGAACCACTATCAAAGCTTCAGAACCATCAATCAAAAAACAAAAATATGAGCCCTTGAGATGTTTTGTTGGTCTAGATAAGTTTGCTTACAGATTCAAAGTGGAACCAAATTATCCATGGCTGACTTGCAACAGATGAGGATCTGACAGATAGGTTCGAAAGAACTGTGTAAAGTCAGAGGTTTCACCAGTTCTTCAAACAAAACAAAACCTTAAGGTTAAATCTGCAGTAAATTATGCAATTCAAATTTATTTGTTTCGTATACCTTCATCTGCTTGAGATTCACAGTCATTGGTCCCTTTTTGAAGGTAATTGCAAACATTCCTGAAGACTGAGTCAATTAAACTTTTACCTGACAGACAGCAAGCTACCACTTCTTATGAAGATTTCCTATGAATCCTTAGACTAGTGTAAAACCTTATCTGCTATGAAGGAAGGAGAACAAAAGAATACAGTGACTGGTCAGTGTCCTCAGATGACAAAAGAGTGGTCTGGACTTAAGTAATTTCTTGTGACTAAGTCATCCTTCTCTTAGCAGGAGCATGCTTTGCTGCATATTCCTTGAGAAGGTCACCTTTAGGACTTAGAAGTCTTGACAAAGACATCACTTAATTTGGATTTCCTAACTCCTAACATGTCCATTAATTCTTTTATAACACAAGATCTTTACAACTTCCTGATTGCATCCTTCAACTTAAAAATAAAATGCCATAAAAAACTAGCAACTCTTTCTTCTCAGGGGGGCTTGTCCTAGTCTGTACGTACTAGGATAGTGCTAAGAGCAGCTGCCAAGCTGTGCCTTTCAGAGAAGCTAGGTTTCCCTGCTACCTCTCTAACTCTCAGCCCTTCTTTAGTTCTAGTCAAGGTCTTAAAAAAACACATGCAGAACATTCAGAGCAGATGTTCTGGGTCTGTTCGTATTCCAGAAGAGGAGCTGCAGACAAAGTCTGTCAAAGAGATAGACACCTATTTAGGGTGGCTGAGAAACTGCTGAGGAACTGTTGCTTTCTTCTGACCAAGTCAAATTTAGGCAATATCTTTTCAAGAAAGTGTCTTTTTCATAGTTCCCTGGCTCATGCGAAGTTCATGGAATTGCATTGCCTGCATATGCAGTGCATTAATAGCAGTGGCATCATGGTCAGCAAGCAGCATATATGGTGGAAGCTCACTCTATTCTACGACAAGGCCATTTTATGTTTTGCAGAACTGTAGAAAGAATTAGAGAGAGCAAACTAGACACATGGGATTTGGGCTGGGGAGATATTTTCTTTTTTTTATTTTAATATTTGATATAATGTCCAAAGATATTTCAGACATTTAGTTTATATCAAAATAGGCATGAAGTCCTGTGGATGAAGATTGACTGAGGCAATGCAGAGAATAATCAGGAACAACATTTCAAGATGAAATGAAGTGTCATATACTGCCCCAGGGGTCAGAATCATCTCTTGTCTTATTAGACATCTTCATTAACAACCTGAAAGTGAGAGTAAAGAGCATATTCATGAAATTTGCTATTGAAAGTGCAGTGAGCATTCATGAGAAGGAATACAAATGCAACTAGAAAGTACAGAAGTATTTGAAGAAAAAAACTTGAAAAACAGTTTAATTGGAAAAAAATCTAAAATAAGTACTGTGTAGGAAGATAACACATGGATGATAATATTAAAACAGCAATAATTGAAAACAAATAGCATGATTAAAAACAGTCAGAACATTTCCAATGAGTTTCTTTTTTTTAGATGTGTCAAATTATTTATGCTATGAATATCCGTGGGAAAAGTGCTTTCTGCATCTCATTGCATACTAAATCATTCAGAATTATTAAAATATCATATTTTGACCTTCAACACGCATAAAAAAATCATTAGCTTTTTGTGTAAAAATGTTAGTTAATTATAGGTGACTTGTCATTTAGAAAGATAAAATTGTAACATTTGGAAAATGTCAAAATGAAATATTTTAGCTGATTTTAATATAGAGGATTATTGTTTCATAATTTTTTTTTAAACTACTTACCTCAGTTCTTAAAAAAACCAGAACATTTAATTTCTGAAAAATTTCTGGTAGTATTGACATTTCTCTTCTAGCTCTAAATGTGATATTTCAGGGGAAAAAGTAATCCAAGGTCAATGGAGGTTTTCGTATCATATGCCAAAACATTAAGTAATCAATCATGAAAGTATTAGTCACTGTCTATCAGGTCTGTTAAGACTGTGTCTGGAATACTTTATATATTTCTCAACATCTTGGTACCTGATTGGGAAGGGAAAAGGAACAAGCTGAATAGAGATCAGAGAAGAGCAACTAACATGATTAGATTGCTTGAGAAATTCATTTAAAAAGAAAGGTCACAAACACCTAAATATTCACTACTCGACTAACAACATGCATAGCTATGCAGTAAATTAAAAAAATGATAAATAGAAACACTTATTTATACAGTGCTTATTCAACCTATGGGACATATTGCAATGAGATGTAATTGATGATAGATGCCTGAAAGAGAAAAAGAAAAAAGACAAGAAAAAATTCTAATCTTTCTTGAACGTTATTTATGCCAACAACCACAGAAAGCATAATAAAAGCAAAATATAAGAAAAACTACGGAACTTCTTTACATCTTCTCAAAAAAGAAGTTTTCTGTAGATGAAAAACCACCACTTTTTTGTAGTTTATCTCGTAAAGTCTCACTCCAAGGTAGAGAATTTCTCTATCTAGTCCTGGCTAAAGGCAGGACAAATGTGTTGGAGTAGATGAGTCCTTGATAGGAATTGTCTCTTTTGCTTGTACGACCGAAGAGGAGAGACACTACAACAGAGTATTAATAGACACTGTAATGAATGTAGGGATTGGGGAAGATGTTTTCTGTAAATGCCTTACAGAAAAATACAGGCTGAATGTCACTCAACAGAAATTCCTTAGGCTCAGTCTTACCAGGTCTTAATGAGATTTATATGGTGTATCAGTGTGGAGGGGTGCAAGAGTCTAAACTTGTCTCTATTTACTTCATCACTTTCTTTCAGTTATACACAGCCATTTTATTCCTCATAGCATTAATAACCAGTAGGCTTCTTTTGAAGGTAAGTCCAAAATCCTGGTCAGTCACTTCCTCAAAACCCAGCTACCTTTTAATGATGAAATCTTACTTACTACTCCTTCGTGGCTACACTGACCTAGTACAAACCTTGTGAACTAGGAAACCTCTGTTCCCATTTCTTATTTACCTCCTAGTTACTGAAGGCTAAATATGTTTGTTTCTTTGTGGATTTTTGTGTTATGTTGTTTGATTTTGGATTTGGGGTTTCTGTGTGTTTGGTTGGGTTTGGGGTTTTTTTTGGTTTTGTTTTTTCTTGCCCCCTCCCTTCCCCCCAGTCACCATCTTGGACTTTGAAAAGTTAAGTTCCATCCAAGTCCATTCTGTTAATTCACTTCATTTTAGGATTTGTGTCCTTGCTCCCAGGGAATGAAATAGTTACTCTATGTGTAGTTGCACTGATTCTTAAACACCTAGAAAACAGTCCAAAAGAAAGAAATGTTAGACATAAAGTGCTAAAATTTAGGTTTACAGGTTTTTTGGGGATTTTTTTTCTGTAGGAAAACTGTTCTTTTCTTTAACTTCCTGCTTCTCATATTTCTGTCTGGTGTTTTCTAAACAGAAATATTTCCAGAGATACGGTGTACTATATATGCAGTGTGAAATGAATTAAAGTCTGATATATGCACCCCGCACAGATGCTTTTCATTTGCAAAATTAATTGGTCACATTGGAAACACATTGGATTCATGCTGAGAGGCGTCGGTGGGATTTTGGCCTGAAGGAACTGGAAAACATCAGATCAATTTATCGATGCTTGAATGTTAATAAATACAAACACAAGGACTGTGTTTAGAATTGTTGGTTCACAAATGTTAAACAATTGCTTACATTTTCCTCCTGCTATACACAGAGTATATGTAACACCTATGGAGAAAGGAGCCCACTTTAATAAATAGTTCCAGTGAAAAGGGATTGAAGAGAAAATCTATTTAGTAGTATAAGGGGCTTCTTGGAAGATAAGCTAACATATATGCCTTCTTGAAAATAATTATAAAGGAATACTTGCTGTCTTTATAGCTATTTTTGTTCTAGTTTTCTGGTGCTGTAATGAGGACTTCACCTACTTGATTACATGACTGGTAATATTCATCTTAGTGCAACACAATTACTTCTTCTCTCTTTCCACATACAGATTACTCTACTTACAATTTCAAATTCCTTTTTTAACTGACTGTCCTGGTTTCAGCTGGGATAGAGTTAGTTGTCTTCTTAGTAGCTGGTACAGTGCTGTGTGTTGGATTTAATATGAGGACAGTGTTGATAAAACACTGATGTTTTAATCCTAAACCAAGGACTTTCTAGTGTCTCATGCTCTGCCAGTGAGCAGGTATGCAAGTTGTTGGGAGGAAGTGCAGCTAGAACAGTTGACCCAAAGGGGCCAGAAGGATATTCCATGCCACAGAACATCATGCTCAGTGTATAAACTGGACAGAGATAGATGGAAGGAGCTAATCGTTGTTTGGGAATGAGCTGTGCGTCAGTCATTGGATGGAGAGCAGTTGAATAGCATATAATTTGCAGAACATGCATTGTACATTGATAAATCTTGAGACTGCAAGAAGTTAATGACTGCCTCTAATGTGATAGGGGTACATGGAAGATATTTTTGGATTGAAGCCCAAAATTTTGCTGTAAGTCTCTTCATCGCTTGAAAATACTATTTTATTTAATTCCTTCAGTCTCTCTTAATCTCTTGCAAAGCCTATTTCAATTAATTCAGGTTACCTTTTTCTCTCAGCTTGTATTTATTATGTTGTTATGCTCTTGGACTGATGCATTACATCATGTAATACAAAATAAGTATAATTGAGTTACCCTAGGGGTAGTAGTAGCAATGCCATAGTTGAAGTCGAATTGGCTGTTATACTATAAATATTTGAAGCGTGATTAATATCTTGGCAATTTCTAGTCTCATTTGGAAAAAATGAAATGCAAGCTGAAAATATAGCTGTAAATCTACAAACAGGGAAAATACTCTGAATTTATCACCTTTTCTAAAACCTATCTAGGGAAAAAATTTCCCCTCTGTGCAGACAGAGAAATTCCCAACCAAGTTCTTGTTCAGCTTTTTTATTTCCTGAATTCTTTGAAGCTTTGGAAGGCTCACTTTTTCTTGGGTTATGTCTTAGGACAAATAAGATCTTATAATCATGATCTTCTATAACATGAGATAGAATTTTTAAATGAAAAATTCAACAGTTTACCTCTATAAAAAGGGAAAAATAAGATTTACTTCACTGTACACAAGGCAATAGGCTAAGTCTATGTAAAATGCCTTAAAACCTATATAGAGCATTTACAAACTGCCCTTTAGGCTGTTAAGAAAAGGCTAAATTCTCACAAGTAAATCTGCCCCTCTACATTGTATGTAAAAGGAGCTTAAAACAACAAAGTTCTCAGTCTCTAAGAGAAGGTAGATAAATCTAGACCACAGTGCCACATAAAAATCAGAGAGATTAAACACCTCAGGAGGAATCTGGGCCAAAGAAAACTTAAGAGTGAGAACAACAGCTAGTCTAACTTCAACCCAGAAAGACTTCGAATTACTGTGCTGAATTTTTCATCCATTTCCTCCTCCCTTCTTATTCCTCCTTTTAAACATTATGTAGATTAATTTAGAGAAGGGAACAACATAACTGCAGCCTAAAAAATGACACATAGTATTTTCTAAGGATGGCATATTAACATTGCCTCCTGTCTTATCTTGGCATGAAGGAGCTTGCTTTCACTGATGTAATAAAAGGTTTTATGGGCTAAAACCCTTGCAGGAGTTTTGACAAGGACAGAGCTTTGGAGCAATAGACGAAAACGCACTAGCATTTTTTTTTGTGCTTTCCGTATTGACAGTTATTCATTATAATTTAATTTATAAAGTTTCATATTTTCTTTATTTAATAGCACCTAAAACTGGTGTTTTTAAAAATATGTTTGCACAAGCAAAGTAATACGTATCATAACGATAGGAGCAAGCAGTGAATGGTGCATGGAAGTTTGTCAAACTAAAACAGTTTTATTAGAACACAAAACAGAAACCTGAACAAAGTAAAAATCAGACTTGCTGCACCAAATTGATTAAACACAAGGTTTAAAAAATAAATATTCCAGCTTTCAGTCTCTCCTTCCATCTTGCTGAGAGATTTGACAACTTTCAGGACTTCAAACATTCTTACTGTGAGCATAGCAGCTTCCTTGTCTATAGGAGTAGTTGCTGACCCTTCTTATGATTAGATTTGGCTCTGCTCTCTGCATCAGCCTCTGCTTTCCTCAACACATTCAGCATATGTCATTTTGTGTCCTCTTGGCTCTTGTAAACTTGCCTAACCGATGATCCTGGAGATTCTCCCTACTGTGCACGCATCCATTAATCCAAAGAAGTAGAATTTTTCCCTTTCATGTTCATCCTACCTGCCAAAGCATGCAGCAGCCTTGGCAATGAAATCACTTTTCCTCTCGGCTTCCCATCTTGTCCTGTACAATATGTAGCACACGTACAATAAACTATGAACAGAAACTCTCAACACGTAGGTAATTTGTGACAAACATGGAGTTTGTCTCGAACAATACATACTCCATAACTGGTCAGCACATAGAAATAAAGGAGGAGCTTTTTATATATAAAGTTTTTTTTGAGGTGTGTGAGCATAAGTAATCGAATAAGACCACCTGACAGAAAAATAAGTTAATTTGTATTTTTCCTGGTTTTCTGTTTTCATTTGAAAACGATATAAACTAAAATTTGAAATATCATACTTCATTCAATTCCTA
Source organism: Edolisoma coerulescens (assembly GCA_013397115.1). Lineage (NCBI taxonomy): Eukaryota > Metazoa > Chordata > Aves > Passeriformes > Campephagidae > Edolisoma > Edolisoma coerulescens. The sequence goes on along the minus strand of VWZW01008203.1, from coordinate 729,408 downwards.
TTAACCGTGTATACACTCCTCACCAGGTGCTAGTCCATAACCCACAAGAAACTGACTTCATGCAAAAAGTAAACACAAATTCTAGTTATCAATTAAACATCTCAAGGGCTTAGGAAGGATTCAAGCAATAGATAGGCTTTCTGTTCGAAGCAGATAACTTAATTCTAGATGAAAAAATGAAACAAATGTCGGTTATGAGAACCATTTCTCAATTTCTATGTCTTTTGAGATGTATAAATCAGACAAGAATATTTGCTAAGTGACAGCCTCTAAACCTTGCATGAAAAATATGGTAGCTTTTGAAGGGCCAGAAAACAGCAGTTTATTAAGGCATTGAAAGTTTAACTGAAAAAAAGACTTTAAAAATTCTTTCCCATCACTATATTTCATTCTGTCTGAACAGTTTTTTCTTTCTTTTGCAGATAAATACACAGTCCTTGTTTGGTTAAAAGAAAAGTGAATAGAAATATGATTTCTTAATTTGACATGGAAACCCAGGTCTTCAACCTGATTTATATGATATTACTCCATAATTAAATTATTCATTAAAAATATAATCTATATTTAATATAATTTTAAAGTCAGGTAAAATAGGTAATATACAAAAACCAAAAGAAGTTGGGAGTTGCTTAAAATGGTTAAAAGAAAAAACAAGATTAAATTTTTATTGTGGATTAAAGATTCTGATGGGCTTGAATTGTTTTATCTTTTTAAGAAATATTAGCAAATAACCACATCTAAAAGGTTTAAAAGGTTTTAATTTATTTTAAAAATTACCTTTTTCAAGGAGAAAAATTAAATTTCATCTTGCACAAATCTTATTTAAGTTTTTATGTTTTTATCTACAAATTATTTTGTGTAGTCTCCAATCCTGAATTGCATGAGGAAGATGTAAACACTTCCTGATAAAATAATTGTAAATACTAGCAAATATTATTTTGAGAGAAGAAAACTCAGATGAAGTGGGATATGTGAGATTTTGTGTGATAGCTTGAAGGCCTGTTTAAGGTAGCTATTCAGAGCAAAAATATTAAACAAAAGATACCTGAGCAAAAGGTATTGAAATATATGTTACTGGGTAATAACTTACGTGTCATCAGGAACAGATGCCTGATCTAGTGACAATGACATGCAGAACTTTGATAAAGTTTAGTGAAAAACAGACTTAAGCCTATCAGCTGATACTAAAATAAAAATACTAAAGATATTTTCCGGAAACATTTTACATAAAATTTCGTGAGATGAAGAATCAAATTTTTTAAACACTGATAGAGCATCTTTGCACATAAAGTTTATCTATCTGAAAAGTAAAATAAAATAAGCATTCATAATTTACTACAGATTACAGGATTTTGCTTTTTTTAAAAAATAAAACTCAGTATTACTTGCAGGTCATAATAACACTGCTGTGATCTTAGCTGTAACATTCTAGAAATTGGATGTATGTTTTTGGGAAAAAAAGTAGTATTTCTAAACTCATGGTAGCTAGGAAAAAAACAATGAAATAAGTCTTATGCAGTGACAAGTAAATGATTTATAGGGAAATTTTCTGAAAGTTCTCTATTTTCTTCTTCTTCTACAAGCACCAGATCAGGAAGACAGGAAAGAGGATCTATATTACTTTTCTTCAGTCTCTCCTTGCATGAAAAGGAAAGGCTGCAGTTAATGCACCATATTAACTGTGATTTTTTTTCTCCCTTTAAAAATTCTAAAATTTTAAATAAGGTTTAAAAATCAGAAATACTTTTCCCTTCTTAATTATTTAAGTGTTCAGAGAGTAATCCAAGGAAATTATTTCTCTGAAATGTTCTCTCTAGGTATAAATATCCTATAACTTTGCCATGTGGCTAGTAAGTGTGTATTTACCAATACAACAGAATTGGTTCCTACTGCTAAAGTAATCAAGCCTAGTGTAGAATATTTAATCTAATAGGAAAATTAGTAATGTACTTGGAAATCATGAAACATTTTTTTATAACAGAAAATAGAAATAAAATTTTGAAGAAAGTAAATCTTGAAAGGCATTTGTGTTGTGTCTCTGGCATTCACATAAAAGACAGCGCTTAGGCTGAAAGTGTTTATATGAAAATACAGTGTTTGGAATATTTTTAAACAGAATTTTGTGTCTTATCCATAAAAGCAATGCATCAAAATAATGTCTTTAATAAAGAGAGATAATTGAACACAACTTTCTGAAGATGTTGTTAGACTAGCTCTCTACAAGGACAAAGTTATCATTCTGCTGCATTGTTGAGAGATTAAATATTTATGAGTTTAAAATGCAACTGAAACTATCAAATTCATGTTCAGCGAATAAAGGTATAACAGCACTAAAATTTTAGTCCAGATCAAGTTTCAAAGAGGAATGTCTTCCTCTTTCAGTGAAAACATGAAAGGCAAGCAAATAAATCTCTCTGAACCCAGTAAGCAACTTTGCCAGTACTCTGTTCCTGTCTTTGAAGCAAAATCCCAAAAGTGTCCTCTCAGGGCACTGAGGCTTGAGGAAGGTGGTTTTGTGTGGTCCTGTGCATAACGATTATTGCAGGGATTTTGACCACATCTAATGACTAAATTACTACCAGGTTTTTCCAGTCTCCCAACTATTAATTCAAACAATTTGTTTGGTCCCAGAAAGGACCTGAGAATGATCCACCACTTTGATCATGTGTGGTTCATTCTGTAATGAAGCAAGAAGAGGTCCAAAACAGCAGGATATACAAAACGAGTGTGCTATGAAAAATCTTACTTTATTATGTGCCTATGTTTTAAGATAACTAAATAATGGATCAAATACACCAAAAGACATAGCAATACTCTGATGCCCCATGTTAAACACTTTAAAAATTAGAACAATTGTCTGGGAAGAATTGTATTGGGTCTACAGTTTACTGGCTGAGAATTTTGTTCATTGTTTCAATTATAAGCAAAATATAAGGAAAATATTTCTAAGACTATATTAGAGATAAATGACTATTTCAAGCAGTATTGTTAAAAAAATTATCATTAAAAGTATTGTGATCAGTTTTCCTCACACTTCACCAAAACATTTCTTTTTCATTTCAATATTTCATTCTAATTTCAGGGAAAAAGAATTACTGAGCCAAGCATGCAAAAAGGTAGATCTATAATATCTACTTGCTGCGTGACTGAGTTATGGAATTGGATAAAGATCTAAATATATAATTATTATCATAGTTTCTGACACATGAAATTCCCCTGTAAGAAAAGAATCCATTTTTCTGTAAGATAATCATTGCACAGAAGTTTCTGAAAAAGAGGAATACTTACAAGTGAAGAAGTCTTTGTGGAATATAATACCTTCCTCTACCTGTGCACATGATAACATCATCCCTCAAAGTTTATATAAATATGAAATTAGAGCATAGGACAACCCAGATATGGCAGAAAAAATTTAGTGTCAATGAGCCAGACATCTCTTTCAGATGAACAGAAGAATTTGGGATGTTGCTGCTCTGTCACTGAGTCAGATTCACCTTCTTCTAGTTGCAAAAAGAACAACTATTTGATCACCCAGGGAGTGTGAATACTTGTTTCCTGGCTTTATTGGTATGGAAATACTTCTCAGTATCTCCCTCCTGAAGTTTCTTTTATTCTTTATGTAAAGAGAAATTTTCAAACCTAATTTCTTAAAACTGGTCCTATTTCCACTGGATATGGAAAGTGAGCTTGAAGATGGTTACTTTTATGCTTCTTTCCATTTTAAAAAAGGTTATTTTGTGCCTATCTCATCTTTCTCCCCTTCACTTTTTTACTGACAGATGAAATGTGATTGGAAATAGCCAGCATAAATTCATTGAGATAAATCATGTTTGACTGTGCTTGACTCTGTCTGGAATGCCATGTCCAGTTTTCAACCCAAATAAAAGAAAAATATTCATAAACTGGAATTCAGCCACCTGAGGTGGTCAGGACCTAATTGCAACCTTCCAATACCTACAGACAGATCCTCAAGATGTCAGAGACAGGCCATTTACCCACATACATGATAGGTGGATCAGTGTCCAAAACCCTAACAGGGCCACAGGGGAAGTTCAGACTAAGCACAGGGGCAAAAATTCACTATGAAAATCAGCTAGCATTGGAACAAGTCAGCAAGGCATTTGTGTAAACTGTCCTTAGAGGCTTCTGAGAGCTGGGTGAGCAAAGCATGTGTAACCTGGTCTGAAGTCAGTGCTGATGAGGTGCAGCAATAGGAAGAAATTGTCCCTTTCTCAGGATGTGAAAGGTCGCATCCATGCATTTTGTGACAGTAGATGGTACTATCCATGGAATACACTACAAACCTCTTCAAAGCCCTGATCAGAGATGGTGGAAAGGCAGGTGGGGGTGACGACAACGAGGGGAATGTAATGATGGAGGGGGCAGCACTGGGGCGTACAGGACACAACACTACATGCACACAAAGACCCAACTATATTTTGCTTCAATCACAGCAAACCAATAAACATTAAAAATAAGATTAGATGATTCATTAATAAAATTATTCATAATAAATTTAGAACTCTCAGTTCTTTATCAAGTCTTTCTTCATGCTTGGAAAGAAGGTGCAAATAGAACAGATTTTTGGGTATGAAAGAAAGGGACTATGTTGCAGTGATCTCATCTGAATGCAAGAGGAGCCTGAATTCCATAACTTAAAATTATATTCCATCATCACAGGTACATACACAGGTATAGGCGAAAAGCAGTCATAATATTCAAGCACAGCAAGGTTTGAAGCCTACAGTTATTATACAACAAGGATTTTTTTCTTGCTACTTGAACACCCACTTTCTAAAGAGCAAAGACCTCACCTTGTATATATAAATAAGAATTCAGAGGGCTGCCTAGAAAATTATGGCTGAAGGAAACTCTTCCAATTGCAAGCACTGCTTTCAAACTGTTTTCAATGACAAATACAACCTTGAATATGTACTAAAGCTAAACAATAAAAAACAAACAAATCATGATCCTTGCAGCCATACACACAGTAGCTCATGGCCATTTTTTCATCTTCCTTTAACATTTTCTTCATCCTGGCAATATAAGAAATGATAGCAGTAGGTGCCGTCTCTCCAGATAAAGCTTCTGTGCTCTTTGCTGTTAGCGAGAGCTCCAAAATACAGTCTGAATGGTCTATCATTTCTAAGTGCAGCAAGACTGATTCCAGTGCTGCCATTCTACCCACTGAATTACTGTCTAGCTCTCTTGTACTTACTCTTTCTTTTCTAGTTTTTGGGGTACATGACAGCTTCTTTTGTTTGTCCTGACAGCAAGCGTGGCTGTCCAGGTAATGTAAGCAGGGTTGAGGTTCATTTGACACTGGTCTGGGTGACTGTACTGACATTATGCAGTCTTGTTATACTGCTGGGATGGTGCTCTCCACTCAGTGCTTTTTTGTTCTGTTGAATGTGATGAAGTACAGGCTCGTCACAGCAGTAGCTACAGTTGCTCCATGCTGCTGGAACCAACATCATGTCTCCACGCTGATGACCTCAGGTCAGAAGCATTGGACTTCTAAGGTACTGGCAGATTCAGAAATTTTGACAAACTTTACCAGTAGGACTTGAATAGTGGCTTACCTGGGGTTATGTGTGCTAAGTTTGCTTACTCATCCTCACTATCTAAGGCTAAAGTCTCAACAAAAACTTGTCCAAGAGTATCCTAGTTCTCATCCACATGGAGGTCCCAAGTCTACAGCTTTGAAGGTAGAGGTTTTTCTTCACTTATTAGGGTATTTGATCTCTTGTTTCTTGGATGAAGAGAAATTATCTCAGGGTAGTCACCCTGACACCATGTAAAGCTTAAAAAGATCCCTAAAAAATGTAGGAAATATCACTAACAGAGTTTACCAGAAAAGGATATAGTTACATGGAACATAATCTGGATACTCCATAAATAAGAGAGATGTATCCCAAATATAACAACATAAATAAAGGTAAAGGTTTACAAAACATATTCTGCAGAGGGCCAGAATATTTCATATTTTTTATCTAACTGGGAAACAGCTAAACACTTCCAAGATTCTCATTATGACTTCAAGATTCACACGTAGTCTACAATGTGTGGTCTATGATTCCCACATCCTGTTTCATTTATCCACCCAAATCGATGTTTTTCCTCCATCCAAATAATTATTAAAAAATATTTAATTAATGAAAAACAAAAAAAAAATCCCAATTTGATAATATCTTTTACTGTAATTTTTTAAAACAATATATTATTTATTTTTATTCTATTTTATCAAATCTCAGAACTTTCTAAACCATTCTGGAAGTGTTTGATAGTTTAACCTTAAGGTAAAATCAGCTGGCTATGAGGATTTATCTAACATTCACCTTGTATTTCCTACATGCTTTTATAGGTTTTTTTTTCTTTCTAAATAATATTCCACACTCTAATTGGGTCTATGAGCAACACCCCTCATTAATTGTTCTTAACAGTCATTGTATTTCAAGTAAACTCGCCTAGCTTCTGTTCGTTGCTATATTTCTTTGTCTACCATCTGTGTTTTACTGAGGTATATAAACTATAATTAGCAGATAAAAATCTCAACCTAAAAGTGGCTTCAGTGTTCAAAAGTAAGCTTTAAATTCACTACCCATGCATGTTTTTCTCAGATAGGTAAGCACTCTGAGGTCAGAAGACAATATTGAAGGGGTTTTTTTTGTGTGCATGTGTTTGTTGCATGGTAAGTAATTCTCCAGGAAGAATTTCAAGGAAAAGTGGAGATAAACCTTGATATTTTACTAAAGTTTTGGAAAGTGCAGGGAAGAAAAACCAACAAGGCCTCAACTCTGTTTAAGACCACAACTTCTTCAAAAGCTGTTCATAATTTTTTTGAGTTGAATAGATAATTATGCACATGATGAAGTGGCTAAAAAAAGTAATGCAAATCGCAAATCAAAGGCCAGAAATAAATAGCCATTTATAAAGCCATAACTTTGAAAAGTTTGATTAAATGTACTTCTCAAGTGGCAAAATTGAATGAATACAGGTACCACAGGGTACGAATTGACCTTTATTTCTCTTACAACTGTCAGAAATACTGAATGGATTTGTATGCCACAAATTAGAAGAATTGCTTTAATTTTGCCCATAGGAAGATAATGCTAGTTTAATCTGTTAATAGTACATGCAATACTGCATTCAGAGCTTTAGGGAAAGTTATATGACAGAACTGAACTATGATTTATGATAACACCTTCATACTTCATTAGAATTCTCATAGCATTGTGAAATATTTTGTAGACTTCATTCGGAAATTTTGCGGTGAAGGATTCAAACTGTGGGTAAGACTTCTTTGTAAGCATATACATCCAGTATGTGACTCTTTTAGTACCAGTGCATGATTCTTGAAGTATCAGTGGCTGTATTGGTTTTGCTTGGCCTGGTTTTTGGTAGCAGGGGGGCCATAGAGGTGGCTCCTGTGAGAACCTCCTGGAAGTTTCCACCATGTCCAGCAGAGCCAATCTCTGATGGCTCTGAAAGATGGACATGTTGCTGGCCAAAACTGGGCCAATGAGAGAGGCTGGTAACACCTCTGTGATGACATATTTAAGGCGAAAATCAAAACAAAGTCACAGAGGTTTTTCGCTTCTTCTCAGAGAAGAGGAGGAGGTGAGAACATGTGAGGGAAAAAAACATGGCGAC
>VWZW01008203.1:705191-721565 GCA_013397115.1 Edolisoma coerulescens | reverse complement strand
GGGAAAAGGTGTTTTAAGGGCTTATTTTACTTCTCATTTGATTCTGTTAGCAATAAATTCACTTTGTAACTTGAAGTTAAGCCTGTTTTGCCCTTGAAGTGTTTTCTCCAGGTCCTTATCTCAACTTAAGAAGCCATTGTTAATTTTTTTTCCTTCTCTCCTATGCCCAGCTGTGGCAGGGGAGGGTGAGTGAGCAGCTCTTGTGGGTGCCTGGCGTCGGGCCAGTGTCAAAGCATGAAATGGGAGCTTTCCCTGGATGGACCTAGATACACTGAAGTGCAAATTTACACATATATAAGGAAACCAAATGCATTTATTAACTAGAAAATATAGCTGTTATATCAAGGATTAGAAATATTTGAAGTTACATGTATTTTGTACAGTGTAATCCAATTTTTTTTCTCATCTCCATATTTCTTTTGATAGTATATGTGCACTTAACTTGCAGAAAAATCTAAATTAAAAAAAAAATTAAAAATTGTCTCTATGGGGCTTCTGAAGCATGCCTGCACAATTTGAGCCCAGAGGGTAATTATTTTTTGTAGTAATACTATTTCTTTTGACATTCTGCTAAATGTAATAGGTGCAACTGAATGACATATGAAAGGAAAGAGGGGATCATAAAGTGTGCACTAAACTAATTGTTACACCGCACCCAGGGTTTCAGTGGAATTAGAAGTTTAAAGTAAAAAATATTAGTCCAGTGAAATACTTGAGTAGGATGGACTTGGTAAAGATGGTGTGGATGGAGAGGGAGAGAGAGACAGATGGACAGACAAATAGATATGTTGGATTAAAATGGCCATGTACATTAATGTACAGCTGTCATACAAAATAGAATGGTAAATATTTAAAAATCAGCATTGAATAATAAATAAATTTCAGCAAATGTACTTTTTGATTCAAAATCTGAATTAATGTTCACCAGATCCTCACACTCTTGTTTTCCTCAGAATTTTGTTTGCTGCTCAAAAGTAGAACACAATGAAAACTTAATGTCAAACATGTCTAACGTTTTGTCTTGGTATAACTGAAAAAATATTTTAGCAAATTTCTTTTGATGCCCATCTGGGGTTCCAAAATATTTGCCAACTAGTTTTAACTTTGGAGTTATTAATGGAATTTTTTTAACTCTTACTCCATTTCGACATGAAAGTATTTCTTTTATGAATTTGTGTTCCCTCATGTTCCCATGATACTTCAATTTCCTCCTGATCTTCTTTTGATTGGATCCTACACTCTTCCACCACAGCATGATTCTTTCAACCTAAATCTCAGAATAGACTCTCTTGAATCTTAAAATAGAATAACACAAAACCACTCTTTTCTTTTCCATGTCATGAGTAAATGAGTATGCATTTTCTCTTCTTCTTTTTTTTTTTTTCCTTTTCATTCTATAAAGCTTTTAAACTAAACTTCAGGAACAAACCGATTTTCTAAAATTCAACAGGATTGCAAAAAAAACGTGCACAGTGAGCTCCTCTTTATTCTGATATAGAGGTGCTTGAGGGATCAGGTTTTTATTGGTTGCAATTACTCACAAGATGCATACTTCAGTAACACTTTTTCTTCTTTAAGCATTGTTCCTTATCAGAAAGGAGGCATGTCTATCTGAACTGAAATCCTGTATTTCCATTTACACAGCCTAGATAACCATCTTGCAGTAACAGTTTTCTTACAGGCCTCAAACGCAGCAATTCAATCTCAGCAGGGTCTTCCTCAGTTCACAAACCAACCAGAAGCAATTGGTAGCTCTTTTCATAGGGTCTCACACTGTCAAAGCACCTCTGGTTCTTGTACAGAACTCAGCTGTTCTCTTATTAATGATAATTCCAGATGAGACGATACCTGGCTCACGTTCAAAATTCATTTCGCTAAAATGTTATTTATGAGCAGGAAATGCTACCTGTCTTCAAAATATGAAACATATAGAACCTACACCTATTGCCTTTAAATTCTCTGAATATTTGCAATGCATTTATATTTGAAATGCATTTATGCATTGATGTAGGAGAGAAATGGTTTTTTCATTATGTTATTCTTATAACGATTTAATATCCTTTTCTCTACCTATATGTATTTGAATCTCCTACTTTTCTGTTCGGTGGACAAACATCTCTATTGCACTTCTCTAAACTAAAGTCTCAGACAAAAATAAAGTCCAAAAAATGGAATAAAAATAAGACCTTCATAATGTCTTTAATTTGTAAGCAAATTCAATTTATCATTTACTGGAATGGGTTAGTAAACATCTAAAAACAATAGGATAATCATGTTGCTATGAAAACTTGATAGTCTTTTGAGCATAAAAACATTGTTGCTGACCACAAGCCCAGAAGGAAGCAAAATAATCAATTACTTAATTACCATGTGCTGGATGAAAAAGCTGCATTGTCAGAACACTTCAGTCAAAGGGACACATACCAAGGTGTCCAAATGTCAATTCAAAAAGTTATTGAGATTTTTATCTAGGTCCAACCAACCAACCAACCTTACTGTTGATGTGTTAAACTAAAATAACACATGAGGTCTTCTTGAGCTCTTCTTTTTACTGATTCCTATGTTTTATAAATTTTCATATCAAAGGAGAAATAATACCTAGGAGGAATGAAGGGTACTAATTTCCATCAGAAAAGGAACCGTCTATTATTTTTTAATACATTTAAAAACAGCCCCCAACACTCAGAAGTAACCATAGGCATTGTCTTCAACTTGAAATAGATTTGCTTAGAAAAAATATTTAATAATGTGTACTGTTCCTAGAGCAATTTGAAAATACAGATGATTAACCTGTTTCCCAGATGAGCACTCTATACAATTAGTGTGAGAGACAGATTCTTCCTATTCTTTTTCTGTCCATCACAATTTTTTTCCTACAGAAAATCCTGTCACTTTATCTATCTGGGGAAATGTGGTATACTCTTCACCACTTTCCAATTCCGACAGTCTCTTGTCTGCTAGTCTGTTTGAAACTTCTAAGGCACAGGAAGGCACTATGTTTTAATTTCCCATATGTGAAAGCTTTGCATGGTTATGATATAATCTCTTTATTCATCTGTGTTCTAAAAGAAATGAAACTTTTTATAACATGTTGTGAAACTATTAATCCTGGGGGTTTTTTCCCTTTTTTTTTTTTTGTTTTTTGCTACTTATATTCTAAGAAATCCTGTTTATAGAATTTAGGAAGAAAAATGTACAGATATTAAGAAAACTTCTAGAAAGAGTTGCATCTAGAGATCTCCCTGCCCATGGCAGGAGGGTTGAACCTAGGTGAACTTTAGGGTCCCATCCAACCCAAACCATTCCATGATTCTATGTTTCTGTGATTCTATGATTCTGTGATTCTATGATTCTGTGCATCCAGTCTGCATGGTTGTCACAGATGAGGGGCATGACTCAAGCCTTGCCCAAAGATTCAGGTTTCTATTACTCCAGAAGATTTCTCATTCACAGGGTGAACATATAACCACAGTGAATTTCATATAATATTTTTCTGAAGAGGCTTTCAACATGTTCCTATACTGGCTTTAATTGATAATGAAAGATTTTTTCCTGTTTACAGCAAACTTCAATAGAATCATAACATAAATGTCGACTATTTCCCATCAGTTTCATTCTGATATCTTATTTTTTATGACAAGTAAATGGAAATCATCAGTCCCTGATGTAATGTTTTACTACCATGATACCATTTAACCTAAGAGATTTAAGCTCTATGTGAGTACTGCACGTGTAGGAATAATTTTGGTCTGTTGCTTTAAAACAGTCCCTAGAAATAAAGCTTCTAGCCAAAGAAGTTCTCTCATTTAATGTGATAAAAAAGACCTTGACAGAGGGTCACATAATTAGTTTAGTGGACCAGTCAGTGTTAGTTTAATGGCTGGTCTCGATTTTACGGGATTTTTTCAACCTTAATGATTCTATGATTAAAAAATAAATAAATTTGAATGCAAAGGGTAAATTTTACAAGCTGACCTTTGTGTAAAATCGTGCATAAGAGCTTAATTTTCCAAAGACATGAGTGATGCTCTGCTTTTGCAATATACTCTATTAAAGGTTATTTGTGTTGTGTTTCACCTGTGAAAAAGTCCAAGCTGTCTGTTAGGTTTTGCCCTGTGAATACCTGAAAAATAAATAAATAATTATATCACTGTATTTAAGTAAATTATGAAATTGAATCAACATTATATTTAAATATAATACTGTAAAATGTAAAGATTCATTTCCCAAGAAATAGCTATCAGAAACTTGCAGGCAACACAGCATTATGCTTATAAAATGTCCCTTCTCTTTTGAGATTTATTTATATATAGATATAAAGAAATTTTAAAAGTTTTTATTATACTTTTTAATAGATTTTGACATCTATATTGTTTTAACCAGAGGTTAAATATCTTCAGAACTGGACTCCATATTCCATGAAGACAGATTCAATATTATTGGGGAAATATGATTCTTGATAAACTGATGCAGGTGTAGTGTAATAACACCAGGTTTTAAACCCCTGCTTCCATTTAGCAGTCATGTATTTTTCTGAAAATGCAAACTAATGGAATTTTCTAATACTAAAAACCAAAAAACGTTCAACAGAACTGCTTTTTTTCATAGTCTGTTTCAGTGATTTTGGCTAGTATATAGTCTGAGCAAGTTTAAAAGCCTTTAATATTTTCATAACATGAAAATTAGATTTGTTATATATAAAAAAGTGAAATATTTTGAGCAAAATTCTATTTTATTTTTGCATTCACTGAATTGTCTTTGTTCATCAAGTAGCTGAGTTGAACTAAAACACAAAATAAGCAAAAAATGATAAAAGTAGTAGTTATTTTGCTCTGTATTTAAAAACTCAAAAGACATTAGTCCATGATAGCTTTTTAGTGCTCTAAACAGCTTGTGGCTTAAAGTTTTGACCACAGCTGTAAATGGGATCTTGTAAAGGCCAATTGGGAGCAGGAGGAAAATCAGGCACTGCTGTAAGTTTGGAACTGAAGATTTACTTCTGTGCTTCTATCAATATACCCTTATGCACACCTGAAGCATGTTGCTTCTTCTAAAAATCACAATGTCAGTAAAAATTATGACATAGCTTGAGCTCCTAAGTTATGTACTGTATGGTAAAACACGCAAAGGAAATTTAATGATGTTTGCATTTCTTGAAGCTGTAGTGCCAAAAACGAACCTGTATTCAAAGGAACTGTGAATTTTATGTAACAAATCATTATTATTTATCAAACCTACCATGCAATACTATCTCATCAAGTAATGCAGAGATATCAGAATGTCTCCTCTGACCGTTCTTTCTGCCAATATTCTTTTTGAAGATAACAAGAACCTCTGTTTGGCCTTCATGTTCATTTTTCAGCAAAATACATTCAGTTCCAGATATGCTATTCCGTTAAATGTCATTCTTTAATTATCAGACTCAATGCCTAGCATTTCACTGACAGCATCAGCCATCACAATGTAATTTACTGCATCCAGAATTGCACAGTGAATTTGTATTCATTAGCAGAGAAAAAAAAAAAAGACATACTGAACTAGCCAAATCAAATACAGATGGCTGGCCAACCATACAATTAAAAGTAATAAGCATGGCAGACTTTGGTGTTTACCCTTCACTTCCGTCTACTCTTTGAATTTAAGAGTGGATATTAGCTAAGTAGTTGATAAATGGTGTCTGATCTGAAAACCATTCTACTAGCACATCCATATATTCCTTTCAGGAATTCAATACAGAGTGTTACAATAATGTAATGTCAGGCATTAGGTGTTATGCAACAGAATTCATTCTGGGTACATTCTGTGACTGTACATAGACAACATATGATTCAAATATTTGTCAGGTGGAAGTGAATCTTGTGAATTACTCATGAACGGTTTAAATCCTTGCACTATTTATTATCTGCTTAGTACAACTCTATTTCCGTAGCTATTGTAATTTTCTTTTTGAGGAAGGCATCAAAGGAAGTTTTGTGAACTATAAGTAGGGGCTTGGTTGCCTGGCTGCTGTTGTGTGTATAAACTTTATATCTATAGGAAGAAATATTCCAGCACAATCTCATTTTTAAAGGAAATTTCTTTTATTTTTACTTTCATGGCCTATGAGATTTTTTACTCCTAAAATTACCACATTCAGCATCATAGGTTTTTGTTCCTAATTTCTGTGAAATTTTACATTGAAAAAGCAGTGATGAAGAAAAAGAAAAAAAAAGTAGATGAAGTTTCATATGTGCTTTTTATTCAGTTTACATTGGTCATTGGACTAGCCTAAGACTGATCAGCAGCACATGTAACATAGGCATTGAAGAGGTGTATTAAGTTATGTCCTAGTTCCAATATTTCTTGTATAAACATGCCATACATGTAAGACTTATAAATATCAGTGTCTCAATTTAGAATTTAGTGATTTTCTTATTGAAAATGCAACATGTACGTATGATCCTTCTGTGAAAATGCATCTCCTTTATTGACAATAAGTCAATGTTGACATTAACACTATCCCCAGTGATGCAAAATTATTAAAAATGTCAGTAAAGTTCTCACTCTCTGTTATACTATAATCAATGACTTAAATCTAGCAAGCCTCTTAGCTGTCTATACATTTTTATGTATATACATTGTACTCATACCTTTGTTAAAGTCAATTACAGATCTGTTAATGAGTTCAAGTAGTGTCTGAGAGACTCCATTTGCATTTCAAGAAGATTAAAACTATTACTTAAATGACTTAAAGTAGAATAAATTTTCTGTGTTACTCTAGAAGCATTTTTAAGAGAGCAAAATATTATGGTAGTATTGTGGAAAACATAGCTTAACTGTCTGCAGAAAGCTGAAGCTGCAGAAGACAAAGTGGATTTAGGAGTTTCCCAAAAGAAACAAAGTCCTCAAAGCTATCAGATAACAAAAAACAGGAATAAAAATTGTCTCAGTGACCTTACATTAAGAGGTTTCTTTCATCACATTTTTTATCACACTCTCTTTCTTTAAGTGCTTTATTTCTAGGGACGATTTTAAAGCATCAGACCCAAATAAAGTGAAATAAAAGTTCTAGTTTCAATTAAGGTGATGTTTCAGAATGTCATGGAAAAATCGAGTCCAGTCTTCCTTTTGCTTTTTGGTTAACTTCTAATTTGTGAAACAATTCAGCATTGTGATATAAAACATATTCTTATCTCTATTTTTAATTATGAAGAGCCGTAAAGTGATAAATACAGTCTACAATTAATAAAAAGATGAATTAACATTCAACTAAGAAGCTTCCAGCTTTGCAGTCTGAGGATAGAAGTACTTTCTGCCATAAGTAATTTTTCTTTTGATTGAAAAAGAGAATAATGCAGTTTCTGCTTTCAAAAACATCCTAAAACCTTTTTTAAAAATGCATTCTAAGGAGCCATATTTTCATTTAGATTTATTTGTAAAGTTCCTAAACAAATAAGAACAACAGTTCAAGCAAGTATTTAAGTAGTGAAATAGTGAAAATCTTTGTGATCTTATATTAATTTCAACATTCAAAAACCAAATTGTCTGATACTCTAAACTTATGAATATTTGCATTCATGCTGTAATTGTTAATATCTGCAATTCTATGGGAGAATATTAAATTCTTTGGAAGAATGGTAAACCTTTGACAGATGTGTTTAAAACTGCCCAAAGAGTGTATGGACAACTGAAATTCAAAACTGGAATCATAAAACTTTCTTCTCAGACACCATTCCCAAGCAAAATCATGTCGGTATTTTCTCATTATTCTAAAGAAGGTACTTTTCTGCTAATATTTGTGAATTCACCTGTATGCAGTATCTCTCATGGATGCAATCAGTGAGACTGCCCTTAAAGGAAAGTTCTTATCTCTCCCTGTTTCAATTCATGAGCATTTTTCAGCTATATAAAAACAGATTTTCAGTGAGACGAAATAAATAATATATACAGATTTTATCTACATGAGTATTTTATCCAGAACTGTGTGGTTTGTTAGTGAATCCTCCAATAGTTCTTACTTAGAGTACATTTCCTCAGTCTGTAGTTTTGTGCAGGCAAACTTGGTACCTTTAGGCGTACTTATCAGATGTAAGCAAAATGTTCAAGGACCATAATAAATCTAGTTTAATCTAACCAACGTCTGTTTCAATGCACTCCTGTTGTGCCAAATTCTTATACAACAGTAACAAGACTCTTTCACTCACAGAAACATGCAGATATGGACAGCATATGTAGATAAGCAGTCTTTGACTACTAGTTTGAAAAGCCTTTTAGTGCACCTGAACTAATACTACAGAGTTTAGAGCAGGAGAGTGAACTAAGATAGAAAAAAGAGCCAGAAGGAAACCAGTTAGTGGTATATTAGCATTTGTGTTTTCACAAATTGGCAAGAAATGTATATAGGAATGGCCACAATTAAGTTGTTCTCGTCCAAAGAAAAATAAAAGTGGGAGTCTATGAGCTGTTTATTAGAGATAAGAATGCATTGAATCTGTGAGGAGCTCATTTTCAAGAACTTTGTCCAAGGGCACTGACAGCCTTCTTCAGAATACTTTTATTTCCTTTTTTTTCTTTTTTTCTACTATGATTTTGGAAGCAACACTCAGAAAGTAGTCAGTAAACCGAAACATCTGTCTGCAGTTACAGAGTTCTTGCTTCACAGCTTGAAGTTTAGGCTTGAAACATCTCTTCATTTATGTGTCGACAGCATCAGAAAAATTACACCTACCAATTAACATCTCTTTAACAAATAGACATACTCCTGTTGTCTTCAGGAATATTCTCAGAACTATTTTAGTATTCGTGTCAAGGAAATGGATCTTATAGTGTTTTTAGTGTGGAGAAAATTTTCTATAACTTGTCTTGAAAGATTGCCATTTGTTCATAATTTTCTGTGCTTGCTATCCTTGAGCAAACCAGTAGTTTTGTAAGCCAGCACAGATGTGTTGCCTCTTTTGTCAGGTATTTAGACACCAAGAACAGTACAAATGGCCTTCAGGACTGCTATAGGTTGTCATAACTCAGGTAAAACACTGCACAGTTCTTAGTATTTCACCAGTTAGAAAAGGTCTCTGGCATATATCACAGATACCTTCATTTTCAGGAAACAAATTTTATGAGGAAAAATTTGATTCTAACACTTCTAACATAAAATATGAGATAATACAGATAAAGATTACAAATAATAGTTGAAGTGTTCATTCTTGTTAACATGCTTCCCAGGCTAGTGTGTGTAGTTTTCAGAATTTCAGTGAGCATTTTCTGCTTCAAACTGGGGCGTTTGGTGAGAAATGAAATCTTAAAATATATACTGAAATGTTGTATAAAATCTACTGAAATTTACAGCAAATGGATACCTTTAACACACTGAGGAATTTATCCTACTTGTATTGGATAACTTTTTTACTTTTCTGGAATACCCAAGGCCACAGGATAACTGGCTGTAGCACTTCAGTGTGAATAACCTTAAGGCTAATGGAATAATTCCAAATGCCTAATTGGGTCATCTAAAAAAAAGATATTTAATTCTAAGCCATTCAGCCCAGGTTTTCTCAGTACCAGCCAAGAGAAATATCTACTTCTAGAACTACTTTTATAGCATGTTAAACCTCCTTCTAAAATATATGAGTATGATAGATCAGGTGAATTGTCCTTTAAAAGTATCATTCTCCCCTCAATGATTATTCAAACAATTAGATACCATGCAAGTATTTGAAAAGGGGTATATCCATACCGTTCAAAAAAGCTGTTGCTTTTTCAAAAGCTAGGTATTGTTAATACAAGCCACTCTCTAGTTTGAATTCAGTGGTAAAACACGCTTGAGACAATACCGAAGTATTTTGTTTAATGAATGTATCCTTAAGAAACTATAAAAAAAAAAAATGTTT
The DNA here is from genome assembly GCA_013397115.1 of Edolisoma coerulescens. Classification (NCBI taxonomy): domain Eukaryota; kingdom Metazoa; phylum Chordata; class Aves; order Passeriformes; family Campephagidae; genus Edolisoma; species Edolisoma coerulescens. The sequence goes on along the minus strand of VWZW01008203.1, from coordinate 711,699 downwards.
CAGCATCCACGAGGAGGCTGATGAACATCAACAAAGAGTCTGAAGGTATTATTCTGTTAGATTCTCTACATATATCACCAATGACTTTGAGTGTATGGGCTCTCTTGTGTTAAGCATGTCACTTCTGGCATGTCCAGTTAAAACTTACATTCTGCCTACTTGATCCACCTTTAAAAATAATTTTAAAGCAATGAATATCATTGGATTTTATTGTCACGATTTTTTACATTAAAAGCATAAACTTCTTGTATTTTCATAAACTAAGTAATCCTTTAAAGGGCTTTCCATCACATGAGAGGCTGTTCTCTGTTTCTGATGAGCACATTCCACACTCTGGTTGTCCATTTGAATATTGAATAGCAGTAGATGTTTTTACAGTTGAAACACTTTCATTTCAAGAGATGGGTTTTTTCAGCACTTACAAATGTTAACTGTATTCTCTACTGAATTATTCTTCCTAAAGGTCTTTTCTAGGTAATTGGACATAATGATTATTCAAGCCGAGATCTAAAACATATTCTTTCTGACTTAACAGAAAACACTACTTGGTTTTCAGGTTGGTTTAGACAAGACCTATCTTATGCACCTTTTGTATTAAATGATTTCAAAGAATAGTAATTATTCACATCAGGAAGAAGGAGACTGGAAAAACTTAAAAATATTTATTCATGCTAAGTTTCTGAGGCATCCAAGCTAGAAGCTGTAGTGGGTTGACCCTGTCTGGATGCCAGGCACCCACTAAAGCCTATCACTCCCCTTTGCAGCTGGACGGGGAGAGAATATATAACAACAAGTTCGTGAGTTGAGATAAGAATAGAGAGATCACTCACCAAATACTGTCATGGGAAAAACAGGCTCAAATTAGAGATATTAATTGATTTTTTTTCTAAAAAAATCAGAGTAGGATAATGAGAGGTAAAATAAAACGTTCAAAACACCTTCCCCCCCACCCCTCCCTCCTTCCCAGCTCTACCTCCTCCACCAGTGGCCCAATGAGACAGGGAATGGGGGTTATGGTAAGTTCATCACCCTTTGTCCCACTGTACAAGGAGAGGAGCTTCCCCTGCTCCACAGTGGGGTCCTTCCCACAGGAGATAGTTCTCCATGAACTGATGCAGTGTGAGTCCATCCCACGGGCAGCAGGCCTTCTCGAACTGCTGTAAAGTGGGTCACTTCCACTGGGTGTAGTACTTCAAGGACAGGCTCCTCCGACATGGGCTCCTCTCTCCACAGGCCTCCCACAGGGTCACAACCTCCTCTCAGGCATCCACCTGCTCTGGCGTGAGTCTCCTCCCTGGGCTGCAGGTGCATCTCTGCATCCCTGTGGATCTCCATAGGCTGTAAGGGCACAGCTGCCTCACCCTGGTTTGCAGGAGAATCTCAGCTCCGGTGCCTGGAGCACCTCCTGCCCTTCCTTTTCCACTGACCTTGGTGTCTGCAGAGCTGTTCCTCTCACATGTTCTCACCCTGCTTGTTTCTGGCTGCAATTACAACTGTGCAAGAACTATTCTTTTTTTTTCTTCTTAAATAGCACAGAGTTACTGCAGAGGTGTTACCACCATTTCTAACTGGCCCAGCCTTGATCAGCAGCACATCCATCTTTGGTGCTACCAGAGATTTGCTCTGCTGGACAAGGGGGAAGCTTCTAGGAGCTTGTGACAGAAACCATCCCTGTAGCCACCCCGCTACAAAAGCTGGCCACACAAACCTAATACAGAAGCATAGATTTCCTGATCCCAGACATAAAAATTAAAAAAGATAGATCACCCTACAAAATTTTGAGTTACATCACACCAGCTATATTTACAACATGCAGTTACTATGCCCCCATTTCAGATGCTTTAATGAGATGTTAAATATGGTGCATTTAATAAAGATATTAAACCAATCTAAGCCTAAGTACAGAAGGAGTCCAAAATTTATATATTTGAAAACTCTTGTTCTATTTTTTAAAAAGGCAAGAATTCTTAAACTACATGCCTCTACAGTGCAGTATGCCTTTCTGAAGGCCATGTAAACCATATGTATAACTTCTTTAGAGAAAAAATTTCTATTACTTAATAATGCTCCTTTTCTACATACAATCCTTTCCCTATTGTTTTAGATTTGAGAACGTTTTAGAATATAGACAGCATTGGAAGAACAATAAATACAAACTGTGCCTAAGGCTTAGTTCCCTGAATATTAAAGCCAATTCTGATTCAATGAAAGGACTTCTATTTATACCAGCAACAGCTGAATTAGGCCATAAAATGAAAAAAATTGCTAAATGGTATCACTTTTTTCATACAAGACTGTCATTTTTGTCAACACTTTAAAATTCTTTGACTAAAGAAAATGAATTCACCTGAATAAAAGGCACTGGGTTTTGATCCTTTATGAACACATTTATGCGGACTATCCCTAATAGCAAATAAATGAGATTAAATATAGTTACATGTGCTTATGAATGGATTTGCATAAAAATGTAAATCTACAAGCACAGAAAATTTTCCACTTTATTAAAGATATTAGATGAATTGCTATATCCTTTATAGAAGCATTTTTGATTTTTGTTACTTTGATGCTGCAAAACCCTCAAGACAACCTTTTACTTTATGGAACTAGTACTATTTAAAAGGATTTTCTTGAATCATGGCCTAGATTGAATTCACAATTACTAGGATCATTAAAATCTTTCTGCTTTCCTATTCATTTTTAATTGAAAAATTATTTAGTATTTTTTGTTTTAAAGTGAAAATGAATAGAGGGTTATTTCCATATCAATTTCAATATCAATGAAAGAGCACAAATTATTCATACTTCTTTGTATAAAAATTAAAATTTTAAAAAAATCTAAGCTATAAACGATAAGTTTAGTAGCTATACCAGGCTTGAGATAAACAAATCTTTACAAACCTAATAATGTTCAAAAAAAAAATCCACAATTTAAAAAAAATCAAAAGAAAACAAATAAAGAGAACAACAACAACAAGAAAAGGGAGAATTCCCAATGTGATTCTGTTACACAGAGAAACCATCTTTCTGCTGTCACAGGATTAGAATTGTAGAGGAAGATAAGACTTGTTTATTATATATATGACGATTGACAGCAGAACCATTTATATTCTGTAGCTTGGGAAATTAAAAACTTACCTGAAATTGACTCCGTAAATTGTTGTTGTTATTAAATTATTTTTCCTAAATATAACATAATTAATATTGGCATCAGCAGTTTACGTTTGCCACTGTTATCTAATCACCATGGGATGTATAGTTCCCCAACCTCCCACAGATTTGTACGTGTGAAAACTCAAGTATAATGCTAAATGAGCTGAAGTAAAAGACCTCATCTCTACCTTACATAAACACATACATATCATAGATGTAAGTTTATTTGCCATAGCATGCCTTCATGAGGACTCACATGAGAGGTGTTACCACCATTTTTCCTTTGAATGAATAGCTAGAAATCCATGTTGTTTTTAAATGCAGCGGTGCAGACAAATGTGTAATCTAAATGTATTCCTTTTCCTATTGTTTCTAGTATTTTTGGTATTATACTGTGTCAAAAAAAGAATTCTGTTTCTGATTCATAATTGTTTCAAGCAGATGCAATGTGATGACATATCAGAGGATGTCATCTGAGGATTATTTTGTACATGTGCTTGTGACTGAATTCAACACATTTCTTCCCTCTTAGCCCTGATATACATACATACGTATTTTTTTTGTAATAATGTTCGTCTTCTTCCCTTGTGAAGAGGTTTTCTTTTCAATCCCAGGAGAAAAGAAGATACCTTAGACCTTCAGCTCACCTCATCAGCTACATGAATGAATGAAGATTTTCCTACAGATCCCAGGGTTCTGATGAAGAGGATTTCTTAGTAATGACTGTGGTTTTCCTTTTTTGGTACACTGCTCCTGGAAGCTTTTACTCAGTAAATCCCCAGAACTGCGAGAGTGGGGGAAATATATTAAGGGAACATACTATTATTTTCAAACTATAATCTTTACTCTTAGCATGAAACATTTTCCTGTAACTTTTTATTACCACTGATATCCTCTGGTGTTTCCTTTGCATCATAGTATTGTTCTTTCAACCACTCAGTAAGTATACTAACAAAACTCACATCTGCAGCAGCTTTATTAATCTTGCTGGCTTTCTGCAAGAAAAATGCTACTACCAATTTCAAGCTGTCAAAATCAGCTAAAAGAAAGAAATCAGAGCTCTTTACTGCAATGCCGAACTCTGACCCCAGCTCCTCATTTTAACTAACAAATACTGACCAAGAGAAAATACAGACTTCAGTAGAAGCAGCTTACTCTGGAAAATGAGTAGTAGCTTCCCAGCTGAGGAACAGAGCAGAGCCCATGCAGATGCAACAGAATGTTTGCCTGTATGTTGTCAGACATAACAAATTCTGATTTCTTCCTAGAACTCAGAATGTGATAGATAAGTTTCATGTATCCTTAATCTATGGCAAAATGGAGGTTGCAGAGAGTAAAAAATTGCATATTTAAATCTGAAAAACCGACAGAAAAGTCATCTGTAAACTGAGTTTCAGAGTCATGGTAGGAAGGAATTAATCAGTGGTGACAGCAAGTCAAATCTCAAAAGTGTTCCAAAAGGCAGAAGTTACTTGACAGAATAAGTTACAGAAGCACCTCAGTGATTCCCTGTGTTCGTATAATATGGAGTAACTGAAGTCTAAATAGATTGAAATAGCTCAAGTCCCAAAAGTAGCAGTGGTTAATGTCAGTATGTGATGACCATTTAATGAAGAATGATATGAATGGGTCTTTCTAAACAGGAATTTGATTTTTTTTCTTGTATGACTGTTCCTCTGTCAATATAACAGCCTTTTGAGTTACAGGCTACAAACTAGAGGGCTGCCTTAACACAATCAAAGCCTTTTACAGGACAACTCCTCCTCCAGGTTAGGTCTGAAAATATGTGTCAACTTGTAAATGAATGAGTCTAGTCAATACATTCCACTAATCAGCCACCAGATCAGGATTGGTTGCCCAAACATAGTGACCAAGTGCCCCCTGAGATGCTGCATAGGTCATAGGTCTTCTGGAATGGCAGCTGATGGTCAAGTAGGACACTCTAGCATTTTTCAAGTAACTTCAAATGCCAGAGTCTCAAGGAGTGATTCAGGCATTAGAGGAGTATTTTTGAATGAACTAAATTGCTTCCCAAGTTACATGGACTGTACTGAGATGTGTGAGGATTGTAGTGAGGTTTAGACATCACACAGAAGTTTCAGACAGTTGGAAATACAAATGTGGATAATTAACTCTTGAACTGAATCCAAACTGGATGTGATTCACCTGCCTAAAAACAAACTTGCAGTGCCATTTCAGTATCCTGTCTAGCTTTCTGTTGCCACTTCAGAGAGAAATTTATCTGAACAGAATCTGTGTCACATCTCTCATTGTCTCATGGCACTCAGGCACCTTTCAGTGTTTTGAAGGATACTAGATATTTAGGAAACAGATGCTAGCATATCTCTGTATCTTTAACCTCTTATGTGAAAAAAAAAGAAAAATAAAATACAAGGAAAGTAGTAATAGATTACTCCAGAGCAACCCCTGGTAACAAATATATAAGTAAAAAATATAAAATGGTGTCAAATGATAATGGTTTGAGTACCACTATGTTAGGCATCCTAGTACTTCCAGGATGTGCTCAAGGATTTGCAAAGTTCCTGATGTGTTTCTTTCTCTCAGATAAAAGATATTTAGCTGCCATCATAATATTTAAATAGTTTATATAATTTTTCAATATTACAGAATAAACAAATTTGGTATTAACAATATAGTTCCTTTGAAGCTTCTTAAGTGTAACGAGTAATAATGAAAGACATTATATGGTTAGTATATATCTAGACACATTATTTTATTTAAAATATCACTGTTTGAGAGTTTTGCGTTTAAAGTTCTTGCAAACTGTGTTAGGATTACGATCAGTGGTGTCTTAAAGCACAAATGAAAGTCAGTGTTACAACCTCCTAAAAAGTACAGACACTACTGTTAGTAGATAAATTATGCATGCTCATTGATACTTTGCATCTGTTGATTTGCCAAAAGCTAATTAAAATGCTTTAAAGCCATTATGCTCTTTTAGGCACATTTTGTGATTTCATAAAGTGTCATTTATCTAGTGAGAACCATGCTTATTTGAAAATTCATTTCACAAAGCAACAAGGACACCGCTTCTGCATGCAAATGAATCTCTCAGGAAAGGTGTCTTAGTGTGACCTATAGTGAACAAGAGACAACATATTACCTCTACCTACAATAAAATTTATTGTAACAAGGCAAATTCCAATGATGAATTCAATATGGCTTAAGGTAAAAAAAAAAAAGAAAGAAGAAAGCAAACAAAAAAGGACATTTCTTTATCTTTACTTAGAAGCCTGTATGTTCCAGATGATGGGAAATTCAATTATGCTGTGAAACACTTTCTACTCTCACCAAAAAAAAAAAAAAAAAAAAAAAAAAAAAAAAAAAAATCAACAAA
>VWZW01008203.1:650695-705163 GCA_013397115.1 Edolisoma coerulescens | reverse complement strand
AAAAAAAAAAAAAAAAAAAGACAGCATCCACATCCATCCAACAAATTGTAGCTTATGTTTTCAGGAAGAACATTTACATGATAATAGTTTCCTTCATGTAGTATTTTAATCTTAAGAGGATTGCAACAACAATAACTAATTAATCTTCTAAGCAATCTTAGGAATTAGAAATTGATTTCTCCATTCCACTTGTACAGAAAGAAGACTTGGATTCAAGTAGCTTAATATGCTGAAACTACAGCAACCTACACAAGGATGAATTTGGCCAGAAAAGATGAAGATCCAGACTGTCAAATGGTTGTAGGAACTATGACATACAAGACTACAGTATGTAAGAAATAAGTATGTATGTTTTATTAAAAAATAAGTAAGTATGAAAGGGCATTTCAAAATACAGAATTAGAAATATGTAGAGAAAAGTTGGAATGAGATTCATAAAACTCAGAATGAAAAGTAAGAACGTGCAAATTGCAAATAGGAACCAAATAGGCAGGAAAAAGGGAATGTCTAAGATTGACTGCCTGAACTCTATTCCTGCAGGGAGCAGCTGCCCCATTTTTCAAAACAGCCTCTGGATTACATAATGTAATGGGAAGTGGAAACCTAAATTTTAGTCTGAGGAGATTTGGACTGATGGCCAGCAGTGTACTCTGATGCAGGCCTAAACAAGAATAAAATTTAGTTCCTTCGTCTTAGTTGATATTCAACACTCTGCAACCAGAAATGCCAAATTCATAGGAGTTGAAATTGCATAATAATAGACATTACGATAATACAGTCTTCTAATTAGGACAATTTTTTTTTTGGATGTCAGGTTAGCTTAGATAGCTCCCACAAATTTGAAATTGGAGACTTGAAATGGTCTACCTGAAGATCTCTGATTACGAAGTTTATGTTTGCAAGTAGACTGAAGAAAAAACTTTCACTTATATGTGTCTAATTTTCAGCTTAAAAAATTGCATTTGGCTAAGATAGCTGTTCAGTACCTGATATACAGGGTGAGATTTAGTTACAAGTAAAAATAACTTATTTTAGAAGTGTACATATAAATACCTATACATGTGCTAAATATCCAGGTCTAAGGAATAATAGATGCTTAGTTAACAAAACACGCCCCCAAAATTAGCTCACTCTAAAATCAACCTCTGTAGCTTCACTCAGCTCCTGAAAGACATCTATTCCCAAACAGAACTCAGTAGGACAGTTAAAGCATTGATACAGTTCTAGTAAGACTGACATAGAGCCTATGTGAGAATATAGAAGAGCAAGTGGACATCTGTGAGACAGTTGGGGGACTAAAGGTCACTTCAAACGTTATTATTATGGCCACATAATCAAGTATCTGGTGTTTAGTCAGATTAATTTTTTTTTTTTTAGAAATTTTATCACTATTGACTCTGTTGATTAGATTTTACTGTCTGTAACAGAACCTTAGTCACCTAGAATGACATCAAAATCCGTAGGCAAATATTTATTTTTAGGTAATAAAAATCCACCCTAATGGAGACATTCACTGAAAAACTGTAAGTGTTGAAGGAAATTTTGGGGGAAAAGTACTTAACAACAAGGAGTAATTTCTGTGAATAGAATTTGGCACCTACAATACCTTACAGATCCGATCATTAGCTTTACCAAAAGACCAGAAGTAAGTTGTTTCTGGGAAAAACTGCTGAACAGTTCAATTTAAACTCACGTTATGAAGTTTAAATCCAATCAGGATTGATTCATCCATTTATTAATGGCATTTAATTAACTGGCAGTCAATGAACTATACATTAAGAATCCATATCAGTAATACAGCAGATAATCAGCAATTCACTCAGTTACAAAATGCAAATAAAGACCTATTTTTTTTGCTAAAAACCCTTATATAACTAATCCCAGAAGATCACAGTCACACACATGCACATTTATATGCAATCCCTACTAGTGTGGCTTACACATACCCCCCCTCCCAGAGTGTGGGTGCAGGTTTCCCAAGTGCAAACTCTCCTGTGGAGGTGTGGGTGCTCCAGCTGAGCATGTATGCTTGCCACTGCCCATGCCCAGCTAAAGTAAAAGCCATGAGCAGGAGCAACGTGCAGTCCCACACACATCCTGGAAAGTTGTGCACCCATGCTGCTCCTGCACTCTGGTCACTGGCTGGGTGAAGGCTGTTCCTGAGTCCAACCAGGAGGTGCTGGGCCTGGCCCAGGCAGGAATTCAAGTGCCACAGGGTGACACCTGGCCGTGTCCAGTCAGGGCCATTGCTCCTAACCCCACTTCAGGGGATCCCACTTCAAGGGATCCCACTTCTTTCCCACCTTTTAAAAAATTTCAGGTTTGCTTTCAGGTTCACTCATTTTTAGTGTCTTCCTGTAATTCCCTAGTTTGACCTTGACTGTCTGCCAAGTTCCCCGCCAGCCTTTCTCTCTCTTCTTCATCAGCAGAATGAGGGGATAAAAAAAGGTGGAAAAGCTCCCAGATTAAGACAGAGAGATGATTTACCAAATTACAGTCATGGACACAACAGACTTGGTTTGGGAAAAAATTAAAATAGAGTTGGATGTTGAGAGGCAAAGACAAAATTAAAACAATATCATCTTCCCTCCTCCCTTTCCTGAGGCTCAGGTTTACTCCTCCATTCCTGACTCCTCCTTCTTCCCCACTCCCCAAGCAGTGCAGGGGAGCGGGGGAATGAGGGGGTCATGGTTAGCCCATAAATTTGTCTCTTCCTCCTTTCTTTTTCTTCCTGTTTAATCATGGGCTGTTCATGGGCTTCAGATTCCTTCTCAGGTGTCAGGTCCTCAAAGTGCTACATTGTAGATACCTGCTCAGGTACCTGGAGCACTTTCTCCCCTTCTTCTTTCTCTTGGTGTTCACAGCTGTGTTCTGTAATTATATTTTTTGTTTTGTTTGTTTGGTTGGTTTCGTTTGGTTTGGTTTTTTGGTTTTTCTCATCCTTTTTCCTCCCTGGTATTTCCTGTGCTTTCTTAAGCACTGTAAGTGCTTGGACACAGAAAACACAGACAGCAGACACAAAAGCTGGTGGCCACTTCCATGTTAAACATGATCATTTGAGGTGCTTTTTTCACTCTAAGACAACAGGTTTTGTGTAAACACCCTCCAGAGAGTATATTGGATGTGCACACACTATTTACACTCACAGCATAACAGGTGTTGTCATCCATGATGTTTTTCAAGAGTGGCCCATGCAGACACTCTCACATTAAGTCAGAGACAAAAATCATGACAGAATGCCTAAAGGTTCAGTCTTGCTCTTGGTATCAGTAAACCTGTGTCATTTAATTTGTTTGTGTTGCTGAGATAGTATATTCAGCTATATCCTACTATTGCACTGCAAGGACTGACTGCAAGTTAAGAACAGGTTTTCACATTTCCTCAGCATCTGTGAGTTAATACAATGGAAACTCAAACTCAGGTCATTTCAGTTAGAAATGGCAATGAATGCATAGGAGACACAAGATGAAAAAAACATAATGTACTGTGATTTAAAAATATATTCCAACATATAGAATTAGGACAAGAAAAGTAAAAAGTACAGAAATTCACACTTACAAACCCAGCAAATCACAGAAAAAGTTTATCCCTCAAATTAAATCTATAAAACAAGGAATTCTAATTCCATCTCTAGGCAAAATCATATTTCCCATCTGTTTCTTACTTATTTTCCCTAATTTTGCAAATTTTCCTCTTGAGAACAATCAGGTAATTTTAATCAAGTATTCATTCTGATTTCTTATACAAACTGATCTAGAAAGGACCTTGAGAAGGCTTATGTTTTATTCCTGTAACCCAAGGAGATATAATTCCCGACTTATACTTGTTTAATATATTTATAAAAACTCTTCCACTGAGGGATGCCACAATCTCTCTCCAAGCAGTCTATGCCAGCACTTCATTATCCTTAATGTTGTAATTTTTTTCTTTAACTGGAAACTTTCTTGCTGAACTTAATTTTCAGCACTTCTCTATAGAATCATAGAATGGTTTGGATTGGAAGGGACCATGAAGATCACCTACTTCTGACTCCTTCACCATGGGCAGGGATGCCATCCACATGGGCAGGAATGCCATATCAGGTTGCCCAAAGTCACATCCAGCCTAGCCTTGAACACTTCCTGGGATGGAGCATCCACAACCTCTCTAGGCAACCTGCTCCAGTGCCTTGCCTCCCTCACCGTAACAAATTTCTTCCTAATATCTCATCTAAACATACCTTATTTCAGTCTGAATCCATTCCCCCTTGTCCTGTCACTGCATACTCTTGTAAAAAGCCCCTCTCCATCCTTTTTGTATGCTCCCTTCAGGTACTGAAAGGCTGCAATTAGGTCACTCTGGTGCCTTCTCTCCTCCAGGCTGAACAATCCCAACTCTGTCAGCCTTTCCTCATAGGAGAGGTGTTCCATCTCTCTAATATCTTCTTTAGCCCTCTTCTGCACTTGCTCCAAGAGGTTCATGTCCTTGCTATGTTGAGGTCTGCAGAGCTGAACACAGTACTCTACTGTAGACATGGTAACCAGGTTGTCCTCCTCTTTGCACCAGTCATTTATCTTATGAAGACTACCACATGCTCTCACTGTGAAGGTCCTTAGACTAAAATCCTACAGTTATTTCAGTCATGGACCTGTATGCTGACCATTTCAATGTTTTCCAATAGGATCACTTTAGTAATGCAAGATCACAGATGCTCAGGATAACTTCCAATCATTTTATGGAGAAATCTATTAAGCCAGTTTTCCCTGTCCTTGTCTTTATGGAAGCAAGTATTCCAAGCTGTACTACACTATTTAAATTCAACCTATCTTTACAAGCATGCCTTCAGTTTTTAAAACTGTGTTGAATTCCAGTAGTGTACTTCTATATGGTGTCAGTCCACCCCAATAATGATAGGTCAGAGATTGATTCTACATTCTAAGACTAAATGCCCATGTACGATGTTTTCATCTTTCAAGTAAGGAAGAAAAACAAATTCTTTAAGAATTCCACTTCAGAATGTGTCAGAAAGTATTAATTTGCGAAAATCATATACTTACCATCACATAAGACAAAAATTTTAGTGATACTACTCTATTAATTCCAAATCAGGTGAGTTAAAGAGCTGAGAAATTAGTTACAGTATTTAACAGGAATAGAAAGTACGTAAAAAATACATAAATGTAATAGTAAAGTGAAAACCACTGACTATGCATTTCTTTTTACCAATAACATTATTTTGGTCTACTTTTACTTAGAAAAAGAACCAAAAGAAGAAGAGTATATCGGACTTTTTTCCCCAGAAATAAAAAAAGTCCAAACCCTATCAATGACGCCAAAAAAGCTTCAGCTGCAGTTTCTCTCTATGCACTTTTAGTTGATGTCATACAGTCCTAAGTCTTCTGTATCCAGTAGAACTTGTATTAGTTGTGAAAACAATTACTCGTACTGCTGGAACAGCTCATTAAACTTCTTTTTTTTTCCTTTTTCCTTTTTTTTTAACCATAGAATTGAGTGCTGTACCACTGGAACAATTAAGCCGTTGGTGAATTGTATGCATTTATTTGAAAAGTCCTTCTACAGACAGATATAGCAGGTCATTCTCTCATTTTACTTTTCTGTCCCTGCTAATACCTCCTACATCTTGTCAAGCAATGACTTGATTAACTTAATTAACTGAAACTTTTTTAAGGCCCCAATACTTTCTGTTTAACAGATATGACACAATATATTTGATCTGTTATTCATACATTCATTCTAATTAAAATGTACTTTTCCTTTCCTATTTTTGCAAAAATCCTACTAGTACTATATCCACATGCCACACAGACACAGATTTGATGATTTCCAACTTAAAAAAACGATTTACATGTGTTTTCATTGTATCAGATAAGTCATGAATTTCATTTGCACACTGCAATAAGAAAACATTTAAAACATGGCATCAAATAGGCTTATAATACTTACAGTTGCACTTAAAATATCATTTGGTATAAAGAGGTGATAACATTTTCATGTTGATTTCTCCTGGCTGCATATGGGTTCCAGGAAGAGAAGACAGTTACATTAGAATGCTAATGATATTCTTGAAATGGAGGAGAACTTTGAATTAAGAGTACCTACATTTTAATAGTAGAGATCAGTCAGTTCTTCCCATATTGTTGTCAATAATGGAGGGAATTCATTATGTCCTATAGTCTCACCCCACAATTTTGCCTAGGAAGATCAAATATATGTAAAGTTTTTCAGAAACACCTACACTAGTATGAGAATCAGTCTCACCTAAGGCTTAGACATCACCTGTCTGTGTAGACATATAGAACATGTATACACGTGACAGTAACACTTTATCCTGTATAACCACAAACCTTGGTCATGCAAATTTGGTGGTGCTTTTAATCCGTAAAAATCAATCCAGTAATGGGCAAAACTCCAAAACCTAAATTAGAATCACAGCGGCTGGAGTATGTTTTCTGCTGCTCCAGAAAGGAAAAGGTTTCTTTTAGGTCCTACATCATGTTAATATTTTCATCAATGACATAGCGGGATTGAGTGGACTCTCAGCAAGTTTAGAGAAGACATCAAGCTGAATGACATGTTGGAGGGAAGGGACATCATCCAGAGGGACCTTGACAGGCTTGCGAGAAGAGTCTGTTCAAACCTCATGAAGTTCAACAAGGTCAGGAGCGAGATCCTGCGTGTGAGTCCATGTAATCCCAATCACAAATATAGGCTGGTCAGAGAATGGATTGAGAGTAGCCCTGAGAAGAAGGACTTGAGATGTCGGTCTACAGGAAGCAAAACATGACTTGGCAATGTCATTTGGCAACCCAGAAAGCTATTCACAGCCTGGGCTTCATCAAAAGAAGCATGGCCAGCAGGTTGGCAGGATGGTCTACTGCTCCACTCTGCTCTGGTGAGACCCCACACGAAGTGCTGTGCCCAGCTCTGGAGTCCTCAGTGCAAGAAGGAAAAGGACCAGTTGGAGTGGGTCTAGAGAAGAGCCACGGAAATGATCAGAGGGCTGGAGCACCTCTCCTATGAGGAAAGTCTGAGAGAGTTGGAGTTGTTCGGACTGGAGAAGAGACAGCTCTGCAGATAACTCATTGCAGTGTTTCTCTGCTTCAAGTGGGCACGTAATAAAGACGGAGACAAACTATTTAGTAAGACCTGTTGCAGTATGAAACATAACCATTTGCTCTGGTGTGCGGTTCTCCAGAAGCTACACTGTGTACATCTGCTCTGCCATCATCCTACAGGGCCTGCAGAGGTCTAGGACTACTGATAGACCTTATACAGTTACTAGATTATTTATTTTGTATTACTCGAGTAATGCTGCATTGTCCAACACACTGATGTTGGTCTTAGGTTAGTAACTCTCATGGCAGTCTAGACAAAACTAACTTGGCTTAATGCAAGACCTCTAACATGTCTGTGAATTAAAAAGTGCAGCTAAGTGCAGCTAAGAAGTTTATTCTCTTCCTATTTAACTTTATCTGATTATGAATTATCTTTCTTTAGGAAATCTATTTCATGTGTAATTTCTTTGATTCAATCTCCAACTTTTTACATCTTTTCAGAGATTTACACACAGACATAGAGTGACCAGAAGAGTTTTCTAAGGCCTATTAATAGGGCAAGTAGGTCACACTGCCCAAGTTTCACATAGTACAGCTTTTCACACTGTGCATACTGGACTGTACCTGTGTCTCTAGCTAGAGGTTTTCCAGCAGTTTTCCATTCAGTTCGATGAGCTGGCACCAGAAGCAGGGGAAGACTCCTATGGGCTGTCCATTCAAATGCTGCAGAAGGGAAAGGGAAACTGGTTTCTCCATCCACTACCTTGTGTCTCTTTTTATAAGTATTTAATTAGTGTTTGGTACCACAGTGGTTCACTCAGTATGAGGAAAATATCTCCAAAGAATGTTAAAATTCTGAGTTAGTGCTTTTCAAGGCAGACATCCCATAAAAATTCTTATATAGACAGCTTTGCATGTGGCTGCATTGAAATAATTATCTTAGGTTGTAACCAAATTACCGGATGATCCAAACCATACTTGTAACCATAATGTATTTTATTCAATATTTATTATCCAACTAGTCTAGCTTTAAAAGCAAATATTTCCTACAACCACTTATATTACAATTAAATGTAACTGTGCTAAATGAGAGCTCTCCTTAGAGTACTTCTACTTCTAAAAATGTTTCATTTTTTTGTTTACGTAATTGATGTTTTCTCCACTTAAATATTGCATTTTGAAATTTTCCCTCTGTCTTCAGAGAGGCATAACTATGCTTTCACATCTATACACTCAAACAAATATTATCACTAGGTCAGATGTAAAGTACTAATGGTTTTAAGTGAGGTTACAGGAGATCTACAGGATATGAAATAGAATATCACAATAAAATATTATATTTTCAGCAGCTACTGAAAAGTTTGCAATTATCACAGAATCACAGAATAAACTAGGTTGGAAAAGGCCTTTGAGAGCATCGAGTCCATCAAGAAGGCCCTTACTAAAAGCCATTTCTGTGTAGGCAACATAGCCACATCTTTAGAGTGCCTTAATATAAAAAAAAAATCCACTCAGGTTCACAGAAGATAAATAAAAAATGCAAAAATGCAACACTCTGAGAGTTTGCACAAAAGGAGCATAATTTCATTTTCAACAAACACAGTTCCAGTCAGATTTCTACCAGAAAACTTGAGAACCTAGACCAAGAACAAAAGGGGTGGAATGCCCTGGGTTCTTTCAGTGCCTGTGCATGTTATCCACTTCACATTACTAAAAAATCCCATCTAATCTTTTTCTAATTGGTGACTCAGAAAAGCTGTTCAAAATTCTTCTTATGATTAGGCAAATCCTTGGAGATTTATTTTTCCCAAATATATGCAAATTTCTGCTATGTTTGCATATAAAGTGGCTTTGTAAAGTGGACTTCTTACAGGTAAATATATCCTCTAAACAGGACAGTTTTGCTGCTGTTGTGTCATCGGACAAGTTTTTTTTTTCTAAGTACAGACATTTAGGAAAGAGTCAAATGACTGCTCAGAATTCCATGGAGGAGAATAGACCAGCTTCATCATAAATATTGCCTCACTGGCAAAAGCCCAGGATAAAGGTGTGAGATATAAATATGTATCACTGCCAAGAAAAGCACTTGTAAAGCACAATGGGACAGGAACATTTCACAGCTTTTGTTTTGTTTTGACTATGTATTTGGGAAATGAAAATGAGAAAGCTATGGAAAAAAAAAAGAGAAGAGAAACAGAATAGTGAGGGAATCAAATACAGATTTGACACTGAATAAGATCAAGGTGTGTAGACCTAAGAAACAGATTTGGGTTGTCCAGATTCCAGCCAGGACAGGGTTAATTTTGCCAGTAGCTGTGAGGGGACATGGCTAAGACACAGAGGTTATTTTATACCACCTCATGCCATTGTCAGTGATAAGGGAAAGGCACTCTCTTCTAGGGAGAAGGCGTTCATTCCAGTTGAGCAAATGTGATGGAGGGAGCCTTGTGGTATTATCTGTTATTTGGAGGTGGGGGCAGGGCAGGGTGTGCACATGAATTTGTTCTGGTTTATACCCTCTGTCATTGGCATTGTTCCTGTTACTGTTCATTTTATCTCACTGTGGTTTCCAGTGAATTGTTCTTAACTCAACTCGTGATCTTTGCCTTTTGTGCCTTCAGTTGGAGGGGGCAAGGGGAGCGGTGCGTGGTTTTGGTGGGAGCACTAAATTGCAAAACACCATTTCTAAACCACCACAGGGGTTTATGGTACTGTTCCTCTTTATGAACTGAAAGATGAACCATTGTTTTTTTTCTTAAGAACAATTCAGAATATTGCAGATTTAACTAGGTGCATTCACACCTTAAAAGCATGGACCAGAACACGGTGAAGTCATCTTGTGGAAGAACTCTTTCAGCTAATCATGAAATATGACTTGGTAAACTTAATCAGAAACCAGTGGGTTTAAATTCATGACCCAAAACATGCACAAGTCTTCCTCTTACTACCCCTCTGTACCAAACACAGTGTCAGGTGCAAATTGGGGCTGACAATATCAGATATCTGTTGGCTAAGAAGATTGGCTAAGAAGAATTTACTGGAGCAAAACTGAGGTACTTGTGCCTAGGTATTTAAACGCTGGTAGAATGATCCCCACCCAAAAATAAAGACAGTAAACTGTAGTAAGATTATTTTAAATAATGCAAATAAATCCTCACAGAAATTAGTAATGTAATTTATCAATACTTACATAACCACAAAAAATATACTTCAGCTTATCTGTTGAGATACAATGTTATTGTTTACTGTGCATTGTAAGTAAATTAAATGCAGTAGTGTTCTGTCCATGTCTCCAATAAAATGTAATGAAAGCAAGTTCAAAATATGTTTTTTAGCCACAGTGATTTATGTAATGTTCATTGATTTCAACTTATCCATAAGTAAAAACTACCAAGAGTAAATCCCCAGCTTATTACTGGAGAATCACCTCATTAAAATCACATGATGTCAGCTAAAAACATATTCATTCTTGTTATATACTTACTGTTTAACTGCATCAGTTTTGCACAAAGTTTTTAAGTGGAATGAAATCTGGTATTTATAGATAGTCTGTTAAAATCCAGAATTTAGTGTGCAATGCAAATTCCTGCAACTTAAAAACAAAGTTTATTTTTCTGAGAGGCTGGAAGTCTAAGATTATTTTTAGATTTGCAGCTTCAGATGCTGAAGCTTGAAGTTTGATGCAGCTTCACAGTCTGTAACCCAATACTCTTATTCGCACATTGGTCACATATTTCAAGTACTTTGAGTGAAACAAAGTATCTAACACAACAACAGCTCTCTGATGTATGGAATAATCATGCAGTAGCACCCAAAGGCAAATCAGTACCGGAGATAACGTATAACAAAAATCAGCAACACAAATCAACTCAGTGCATCACAGAACTTACAGCATTTTCAGTTCAAGAGGAATCAGCTCCTTTCTCAACAAACTAGATAATATTATTGTATGGCAACACAAAAATTTAGAAGGTATGATTCTACTTATTTCAAGTTTGAATGGCATGCTTGGGTATACAAACCACAAATACTAAGTAGAAATAAGATATTAGTACTAACTGTCTGTATGACATAGTGAGTCTGTTGCTAGAGTATTAGGGTTTGTTCTAGTGTCCTTATCTTGTAATTGAAGTTAAAAAAATTGGAAAGAGGTCTGTGAGCAATAAAAATGAAAATTTAAGATTTTTACTGTTAGTTTTGCCAAGAGATGGAGGCAATTGCAATCTTCTAAGATCATCTTTTGCTGCTGAACAGGTTTTTCTTAGCATAAAAGGCCATTTTATAGCCAAACAGCTGTATGTTCTGGTTTAAAAAGTATTTCTGGACTGAAAATAAGCAAATTTTAAAAAACAGCTGTTTAAAATTACTCAGGAGGTCATGCAAGATTATCATAACAGCTTCCTCTGACAGTAAAAGTTGCCACCCAGTGTACGAATTAGCAGAGGACACATGCAGAAAAATTAAACTGAAATTCAGTTTTCAGCTGCTTTCCCAGGATTCAGGAAGATAAATTACTCCATATACTCAGGGCTAAGCTTACACAACTAACATGTCCTGACTGATAAGAATGGTATATTCTCACAGTCTGGTAAATGAACCTGCTTTGCATCAATGTAAGAATAGAGGTGTTTAATTTTGTCTTGGTAATTTAAAAACATGATTAGTTGGAGTAAGAGCTAAAACTCTCAAATAGGCTTTCCTTGTTAGAAAAAGGCAAGAATAGTTATTCAGTAAAACTGTTTATCAGCTGTATTACCTATAACTGAAAAATGGCACTCATTCTGTGCTACTTTGGATGAATTTTTACAAGACTGTGAACGTAAAGTTGGTATAAAATAACTGCTAGATGTTGATGAATTATGTCTATGATCACAGTAAGGAACCTGATTTATTTGGAGAATCTGAATTAAATTTTGAACATTACATTTGATACCTGCTCAATATTTTATATTATCATTTGTAGACTATTGCTAGACTTCAGTCATCCTTATCTTGTACAGACTGTAAACAGCTAATTCAGATTTTCATTGCACCAGATCACTGCAGAAACTTATTTATATGTCTGTGAACACACACAAACTCAATTTTCTCATGCTTTCACTAAAAGGGTATTACTAGTACATTTTGCAACACAAGATGCAACATTATTTACCATCTTTCCACTGTTTTGAATGGGGACACAAATTTTAAGTTCTCAGACAAAATTTAAAATAAATGTGTAAAAGAGCAACAACGTATCTACTATAAGTAACAGCAATTTTTCTTCCCACTAGATTGCTTCTTAGATGAGAACATGGGTCCTCTAGATCTTTTCTGTAGACTGGGGAAAGATTGGGCCCTTGGAAGCCAAAATTAATGTTCTGCTGCACAGCCTTGGTTATGTGATAGATTTTTCTTATCTGAGGATTTTCACACGGGGTACTTAATTATTTCTTTTCTTTCATCTGGTCTTGGTTCTTCTACTTAGGTTTTGGATGAAAACGCAGAGAGAGACTGAAGCTTCTTGTACGGACTTGTTTATTATATTCTTATCTATGTTACAGTCACACAGCTTATGCTCTCTAGTCAACAAGGTGGAAAAATGGCTGTGAGTTCTGTTTTTCAAGGTCTTTTAAAGCTCAAATTACTTAATTATAAAATGTCTACTAATCTACTTCTAATAACTAATTTTGCTAGGCTCTGCATTGTGGTATTTTTAAACTAATACTGAAGCATTTAAGTTTGTGAAGAAGAAGGAAGAGAAGTGAAATTAGCTTACATCTAAAATCTTCTATCTTGTTACATTCATATTACTTATTACTATATTACTTATCACTATACAAAAATTCCTAATACTAAAGCATTTAAGTTTGTGAAGAAGAAGAAGGAAGAGAAGTGAAATTAGCTTACATCTAAAATCTTCTATCTTGTTACATTCGTATTACTTATTACTACATTACTTATCACTATACAAAAATTCTACACTTTTATATATTCTACTTAGTGATATAACACACTTATTTTTAATCACACAGCAGCTATTTCACTGCTATCATATCGTTTTGGCAGTCTCTCCCAAGGTTTCAGGTCAAATGCAGTGTATTTTTGGGGATCATTGTCTTTCAGCATAGAAAGATCAAAAACATCAAAATTGAGGGTTCTAACAGGTATGTACTTGAATACGTCTTGACAAAAAAGCCTAGTTATAAACTCTCACAGGCTATTTAAAGAATTTAATTAATATAAAAAATTTTCCTTTTATATCTGTCCTTCCACCGTTTTGGAGGATATTAAATTCAAGAGCAGACACACAGGTTTGTTGTACAGATTAGCCACACCATCTGCTTATATTTAACAAAAGATCACGTTTTATTTTTATAATTCATATTTTTCTGATGCTATTAGTAATTTTTTTAAAAAAGTAATCATCTGTATTACTCAAAGACAAAGGTGGCAGACATAGGTCAGACAAATTTCAGACTCTCTTTACAGTGCATCGTTTTTAAAAATCCTGTATTAATGTACAAATGGACATAGACTCAGTTTCCTAGACAATTTGCTTCTGTCATATTGTGTGCCTCAAAACACAATGTTAAATTCCTTAAGCATTTATCAGTAAGTAGCAAGGTAACTACCATCACATCGTCTAACTCAAAGGGTACAACAAGGGACTTACCTGATATAGCAAATATTTGAAAATACTAAATGGAGAAATAGTAATGAATGAACCCTATTCCTGCACTATTGAGAGAATTAACTTAAGTTTCACTAAATACTTTGGAAAGACAGACTTACATATGTAATAAGAAACACTTTAAGGATATATTTAACCTAGTTAATGATATTGAAATCTGAATTAAAAAGAAATCTATTCTAATTTAAAGAAATTTTAACACATACTAAAACAGAGAGGACAAATAGTACCCTGGCTTAGAAGACATGTGGACTCACAGTATTAACTGGAGTCCTCTCTGACATACACTACAATATTGTCCAGAATTATGAGTTTTAGTAAATTTATGCCTGAAGTTACTGGCCTTGAACTTAGTGTGTCAGTCACAGTAATGTGCATGCTAAATTTGAGATGGAGTTAGAGCTTTGAGCTGGGCCCCACTGAGGGACTGCTATAGTTTCACAGACTTTTGCTTAGGTCTTTTTATCTTGCTTTCAGCTTACAAAAAGTATAGAACTTAGATGCAAAATTTAGCGTTAATGACAACTTGTGACAACAATTTTCAAAATGGAAGGTGCCAGCATCTGAAGATTTGGTTTGTATCCACCTCTGTTAAGACACTGTGTTCTGGAATCATAAAATCATTTAGGTTGGAGAAGACCTCCAAGATCATTGAGTCCAACCTTTGATCATCACTTTGACAAACAGACCATAGCACTAAGTGCCATGTCCAGTTATTTCTTGAAGGGCTCAGGAATGGTGACTCCACCACCTCACTGTTCCAGCTCTTAGCAATCCTTTCCATGAAGAAATTCTTCCTGATGTCCAACTGAACCTCTCCTGGTGCATCCTGAGGCCATGCCCTCTTGTCCTGTCACTAATTGCCTGGTAGAAAAGGCCAAACCTCACCTTGCTACACTCTCCTCTCAGGTAGTTATATATAGTGATAAGGTCCCCCCTGAGCCCCTTCTTCCCCAGGCTAAACAATCCCAGCCACTTCTCATAGGACTTACTCTCCAGACTCTTCCCCAGCTCCACTGCCCTTCCAGCACCTCACTGTCCTTCTTGTATTGAGGTGTCCACACCTGGACACAGCACTCGAGGTGCAGCCCCACCAGTGCCAAGCACAGAGGGACAATCCCTGCCCTGGTCCTGCTGGCCACACTATTGCTGATACAGGCCAGGATGCCATTGGCCTTCTTGGCCACCTGGGCACACGCTGGCTCATGTTCAACCGCTGTCAACCAGCCCCCCCAGACCCTTTTCTGCTGAGCAGCTTTCCAGCCACTCTGCCCTCAGCCTGTAGCACTGCACGGGGTTTTTGGGACCCAAGTGGACGAAGTATCACTCTAACAGGAATAAATATACTAGAAACTTTTACTTTAAGAATAAGAACTACTGGATACTACTGAATGTATTGGTAATTTTTTTTCAATATCAGTTTATCTCACATGATGAACTAGTTTAAAGTTTTAATCAACAGCTGACAAATTTTAGTTTGCTTCCCCTTGGTGAAAAGTGACTAATACAAAAACAACATGATTCCTCAAGAAAAGATTTTATAAAATATAACCTGACAGCAGTCTTGATTCTGTTTTGGTTTATCTTGATTAAAATAATAAAATACTTAAGCATTCAAGTTAATGAAAACTAGATTGGGCTAAGTATAGAAGCAGTGACTTTAAGATTAAGGTTCCATAAATTCAGGTATTGCTGTGTCTCTGTTAAATCTGGCAAATGTGCATACAAGTTTGTTATGTAGTTTATAATCTCTGACATTTACTTTTACAAGATATTTGGAAATAATTTACAGAACAGCCTCTAGGCCCAGCTGTATCATACATATGCACAATAAATAAGACTCATTCTGGCTTAATTTCAACTATTTTCTAGGTTGAGACTTAGGGGGATTTTTTAAATTAAACATTTCTAGTAGCTACAAAAAAAGAGTAAATTACCACTGGATCATATTTAATCCACAACAGTAAACTACACATATTTCTAACAAGAAACATCAAATCATTTCAAATCTTTTCCTCAAATAATATTTAAAAATCCCTTAGCTCAACAGTATAAAGGAGTAAGATCTTTCTTCCTGCTCATGTAGGAACAGAGTCCAATATTTCATAACTCTTCAGATACTGATTCCAAGATAAATTTGTTATCCCAGATATGAAAGATTGATACATTTTAATAAACACAAGAAATCTCTTCTGCTAAACAAATGCAAAAATCTGAGAAATCTGGTTATTTTATTAACAAGTTTATTTGGATGGACTTTCACCCTAAAAATTAGAGTGAAAGATCTTGTTCTCCATTATTTTAAGTGACTGCATTATATATTTGGCTAAATATTACTATTTTTTTAAATTTGGTATCTCTTCCCTTTCTTTCCCTCTTCTCATCTTCTTCTTCTTCTTCTTCTTCTTCTCTTGTCATGATCCCCTTTTCTGCATTTCCTTCTATGCTTAAAAGCGTTTTTGTTAAAAATGATAAATGTTGCAAAATAATTCTAATTTAATAAAAGTAATATTTTCTTTACCATCCTAATCCTCAAAGTGTTCTTAAAATAAGAACTCTTTTTATTGAAATTCCTATGCAGAATCTTGGTTTTATAAATTTCCATTGGCACTAAGTACCCCTTCCACTTGAAGAAACCTTTGTTCAGATGAAATTCTGGAATTCTAAGAGTTAATTTGAAATTGTCAGTCTTGGAAATCCTGTAGAATATATGCAGAACTTTGGAAGTAGGTCAAATATCATATAAATCTTTTTCATCATTCTCCATCCAATTATGTTATTTAGGATTAGCTTTCAGGACTCTAGAACTTCAGATAATTATTGATTATTTGTCGGATTATGCTAATATGGTCTGTATTATAGCAGATAAGTATTTTTACAGCCAAATAATACTTGACAGCAAATGTTTACATATTGTTTAAGATATAAATGTCAATGAATCGTTCTGGTGATTGACAGGAATGTGCACAGATCATTAAGATTCACCTTTCCCTAATGGTCACAGGACCATAACATACAAAATATGATCAAATTTTCTTTTTCTTATCCAGGCTGATTTGAAGCAAAAAATATCAACCATAGCTCAAAGATGTGGAAGCACAATATTTAAGAGGCAGAGTGAGTGAACAGTTTTATGTTTACATAAATATGTTTACATTGTAACATGTTTAACCAAAGTTACTAGATTTTACCCTTGCAAAAATTCAAATAAATCCTCCAAAATTAATGTTCTATGTTTATTTTTCATGGTCCATCCTTTTTTTCCTTTGTAGACCTTCATGAGAACTACATTAAGAATTCTATATGTAAAAATATTAAAGTAATATTTCCTTCTTATTTTTTTTCCATAGGTTCCAGATTACAGGCTAGTATTTTGAAAAGATTTCTTTAGGGACACTGCACAAAGCTTCTCTTTTACACCTTACAGTAGAAAAACCTTTCTAGAAGATTTCAAAATTTTGTACTGTTTCCTTCATGAAAAAAGTACACTAATCATGTAGTACCTCCTCTGCATCTTTGTTTTTTCCTGTGTAAGTATTTTGTACAGCATAAAGTATGAACCAGGGCCATTAAGTACACGTTGATCAACATGAAAGTATTCATTCATTAGCAGTTAGTTTAATAAAGCATTATGTAGATATATGATTGATAATACTGGTAGACTGTACCTATTTTTGCTAGATATTGGAATAGGAAAGGTAACTTTTTAAATAAGAAGATAGAAAACCAGCAAAATGCATAAGAATGGAATAAAAGCTCTCTGAAGTCCTAGAACTCAGTGACCTCACCACCTAGTGACTGCAAACAAAAATATTAGTAATGGAAATATTACATGTGTATTCTTGGAGTTTTGACTCTGGGCTCTGAAATAGTTCTACTAATGACCTAAAATACAAGACAAAGAGTTAATTAGCAAGGGAGAATAATATAGAACAAAAGAAGAAAATGGAGAACTGTGACCTTCATTTGGATAAAAAATGTCACTTTTATCCAATAATGAGATAAATATGAAAGAACTCCTACGATAAAATTTGGCCCAAAAGAGGTAAAGTGATCCTTGGATATACAAACTGTATATGTACAAAATATTATCAAGGCTGGCCATGCCGCATTAATTTGGGTTTTGTCAGTAGAATAAACACTCTTGAGATGCTGTCTTTTTTTCTGCTGTTTATAGTTCAAGGAGGTGGTAATAAACAGGAAAAACTTCAGAGAAGAATGCAAGAATATTTGATGGCTGAAAAGACTATTCAATGCTGAAAGGCAATGAGCCAAATTATTTAACTCATGAAGAGTAATTATTTTAGTTCATTATTCTTGAAATTTTTAAAATATTCCTGGTCATTTGCAGAAGAGAGAGATGAGAATAAGGAAAAAGGATCTTTAGTCCTCTCAAAGTATAAGAAATTTTGAGAAATATACAGGATCATCAATTATTGCTCAAGTATTTATTTAAGTTTCCATTTCCTCATTTTTCTTTAGATCAAGATATAGACTATTCGATATGTAGTGTCTAGATCTATAACACTATTTTAACATTCAACTTGATCTTCCTCTTTGTTGTTCTAAGTACTTAGGTTCTATACTCAATAAAATGGGAAAAAGACAATGTCAGAGAATGAGATTTTCTAAAACTAGGAGACTCACCATCTTAGTCTGCTAGAAGTAAGCAGAAGTCTTAAATACTTTGTTTCTGGCAGAGAAAGTTACTATACTATGCATCAAATCCAGGTGAGTTCTTTCTAACAAATAATTAAGGAGCTAATGGCTATCCTGCCAAGGTAATTGGAATTAAGAGCCCTTCCCTTGATCTAAGTTTAAAGTGTTGTGTTGTCTTTGGGACAGCCACAGTTTAACACAACAATCCATCCTATAAGACTACATTCCTTATGGTGCAGAGGAGTTCAACAGACAGAAAAATTGACCTTCCTATTTGCTTGACCTGACCTTCATGCGCAGAAATGAAGTATGCACTTTAGATTCCCAGCTAGTACAGCCAGTTTCTCCTTGACTTGACCTGAATGGTTTCAGTGTTGAAAGTCTAGGACTCCCAGAATGAAGGCAAAAACATGAACTGTAATCAAGCCCTTTTACTAATGAGCTGTGCATTACTATAATCCAGCTCCAGTTTTGTCAGAAAAAAAAAGGTATTAAATATTTACCATACTAATCAAATAGGTTTCATCTGCCAACAGGGAAAGAAAATAAAGTGGCAGTATTTGAAAAGAAAATACCATAGCATACCCATCAGAACTTGCCCACATACTCATTAGGGTTTCTGTTAGACAGTACAAAGCTAAAAATGAAACAAGATGAATGAAGATGCTGTTCACTGATATTCTTTTAATAAAAAAAAGTTAAAAGAGAATTTAATGAATACAATGGTAAAAAGATCACAAAAGTATGCCTCATGTTGTACACCACTGAAAAATAAATGCAGATAAGCTATTCAGCAATCAGCCCTAGTTGGTGATCCAGTCCCTGTTTTATGATGTATATATACTGTATTTATTAATTAGAGCTACTATAACTCCCTTGGAGAACCACATCATGATTTTCGTAACCCATGGAATATAATCAGCAGATTGCTGGTAAATAGAAACACTGCTGAAGCATAGCATATAGGAAATTATCTCTGGAGTTTTGACCCACTGTTTCTCACAAGATAAAAACTTTATAACTTGCTTCTTCCTCTTCAGTGTTCAGCCTTTTCAGTAGAATGAATTTATAAATGGAACATTGTTCAGGTATGCTACCTTGTGCACAAAGAAAGGAGTGAATATTGTTATGTAGTTATGATGTGGTCAGGCCGTAAGACTTAGCAAAAGATGGATAAGGAAGATGGCAAGCATAGAAGTAAATGAAAGCAGGTGTTTTCATGAAAAGTCTACCTCAAACCTTGAATGCAGCTCATACCAATAGTGTAGGCCAGAGGGAACAAAATGGGTGTTAATCTGAGTGGGTGAATGTGTACATATAATGGAATTTATAATTAATACATAGAATTTCATGTTAAATATGTAATGAAATTTAACTTATTATATATATTAAACTTTATTAGGCAGTAAGCTGATAGCTTTTGGACTAGAACTAAAGTATTCATAGATGGGCATGTAGCTACTTCAGTACGAGATGAAGCTTTGAAGTGATTTTCAATTAAAATGTTAGTGAAACTGAGACTATAATAAGTGCCTCTGGAATATCTAAACATTCTAAATTAATGGACACCTTAACAAGATCACCAACCAATGACACCAACATCAAAATTATTCAAAAAAAAAAGATAAAACCTTCATTGCAAAGTAAAACCAATACATATATAAAAAAAGATTCTTTGCTTTACTTCAGTCTTCTCTTTAACCTTCTTCCCAATAATATGTCTTTAAAAATTGAGACAAGTACAGGAATATATATATATATCTCAAATTGATAATTATAATTCAGGTGACTATTATACGGAATAACTACATATAAATATCAGGGCAGATAAGCAGCATTATGTTGTTTTCCAGCAATTTCTACCCAGCAGGAAGTGTATAATTTGACTTTATTTACTTATTTATTTAAAAAACTAGCATTACAAACCCAGATTATTTCAAAGGAAAAGAAAAATACAAATATGAAAATAATAACATCTCATTATGGAAATTTGTCTTTATTTATCTAAAACCTTCAGGCTATTAAAAAGGACATTGCAGCCTTATGCAAATTTAACAGTTCTTCTAATTACATTGTGATTGATATGTAGCCTCAGTAGAATATGCTTTTGGGTTTTATTCATCTTTGAGATTAAAATTACTTGTACATTATGGTCATTGAATCAACTAATGATGCTGTATTTAGTGAGCTCCCCCAACCAGGTGTATATTCATTTTAAAACGAGCTTACTTGTTTACAAGCTTACATAAAAGGCTAGCTTTTATGCTCATGACACTGTTTTCCCACTGATTTCCCTACCATGAGCAACATCACATTTTTTATCTTGTTCAGAGATGTCCTGTGAAAAGAATCCTAACAACAGATAACATGACCAATGGCACAAACAACAAGCTGTATAGTATCTTCTCTATTGATTTTACTGCCCTTATACAATCAATATGAATATATTTAATTACTGAAGTTATAAAGTAATTAAAACATGTGTGTTGCTCTGTGTGAGTGGGATTGTTTAGGAGTCAAGCTCTTGCCTCTTTTAAGCTGTCTTCACTGAAAACTTAAATTGACAAAAATTTGGTCTTAAAACAACTTTTTTCCAAGACTTTCCTACTTCTCTGCTCATTACTAGGCAAAGGAAAAGAACCAGTCTGGCAAATTTAAGCATAAACTTGCATGAAAAAGATATTAAAAGAGATGCCTTTTCCATTTTGTGAATAGTATGAGTCTCACCTGACAAAATACTTATAGAGATGCACAAAATTTCCACAAAACTAGCATGAATATGTTGCTCCTTTGAAATAAGCAAAAATCTCTCTTGTGCTAAAATTTTCAGCTGAGGACCTCAAAACAGATTATGAACAGAAATTTATTCAGTTTCTGTTTTTGACATTCTGACAGACGGTGTCTGCTGCAAGAATATAAAGCAGAGGAAAATGCTTCTCTTTGTGCAGTGGGCTAAGCTTAAGCAATCTGTGTAAGCAGTGTCACTTGGATAATACAGGTATCTGGGTACTTGAAGGGACATATTTAGAGCTGACTTTAAATTTCAAAACACTGTAATATTGGGAAATACTAGGATACGCAAAGACTTAAATGGTCATCCCCAAAGAACATTACAGTTCTGCATTTGATGAGGAAAAGATTCAGAAGATCAGATTCAGCAATTTTTTTTAGGTTTTATCATACTGAAAACAGAAGGGCTTAGATATCAGACCCCTTTAGACAGACCGAAACCCACATTTAAAATAAATTATCTAGTCTATATAATTTTTAACCTTTTCCTCTTTGAAAGACATATAGATCTGATTTATAGTTCTGAGATCTAAGGGTGGTTTCTCCATGGCTGAGATTCACAGACTACGAAATTGTGAGCACCTACTTGGAGCATTACACATTTAATATTCATAAAGAGAAAACTTCAGACTGTAGGAGGTGCCACACTGACAGCTCTCAAGTATCACATTCTCCAATTAAAAAGAAAAGCCAGTACTGCTACATTTAAAAGTTATCCAAAGAATAACTTCCCTACATATTTTAGTTTCTGTGACCCATTTTATGGGAAGACAATGACACCATGTGAAGTAGATCTTTAGTATTTCTGTCATGCTGATTATTGTAATTGGAGAAATATAGCTCAGCCTTCCCCGAGGAAGAAGCAAGTACAACCTTAATGAGTTTCCCTAATACTGCAACTTGCTTAAATAAAATAAGAATACAATTAAGCTTACTCAAATGTAAGACTAAATCAGAATGCCATTAACTATTGTTCAGTGCACTGAAGTGTGAAATATATGCTTTTATGTTGCTGCAAAAAACCATGCACTTTTAACTTTGAAGGCATTGGATGAAGTAATACAACAAAGAAAAGAAAAGATAAATAATAGATAAAAATAGCTACAGTCTGAGACTTACATGCATAATAAAATACATGAATGCACACGAACAAGTGAAAAAAACCAACAAATTTGCAATGCCAAGGGATAAAAACAGGACAGAAATCCTAAACAAATCATTGAGTCAGCTAAGCTTCTGATACTCCCTGAAAATTTTATTATAGACCCCTTCAAACAGAATGATACACAATTGAGTAGAGACAATCCAATCCTTCCATCCTATTCTTATGTTCATCAATATGTACTCAGATTGTTTAGACTGCTTTAGCACCTGTGGTCAATATGAGGCTCACATTCTCAGACCTAAATGGTGCTGTGGTCATGGGTTTCTATAAACAAAAGGGCACAAACCACATGCATAGAGCAAAGAGTTTATTATTAGCTCAATTAATGTTTAAACATAATAGCCCAAATGTTAGTTCGGTTACACTAATAGTGACTAATGATCCAAATTAACTCAGAGAACCTGAGTTAACTCAGTAATATAGCTAACAGTTTGTACTGGGGGAAAGGGAAAAAACAAACCAAACCACTTGTCCTGGTGCTGTGCTCTCCCTTCCCTACCCCTGGCGCCCTGACATTGTCAGTCTAGAAGGAGGGAGAATGAGGGCAGGCTGCAACGAGTTGTCAGCACCCTGACAGCTTTGATGGAAAGAGGAGGATTTGTCTGCTAGGATTTTCCTCCTCCTCTTTGCCAGGAGAAGTATGAGGATGATAATTTCTTGCAGTTCAAGTCTGCAGTATGTTTGAGTTTGGGTTTATATGTTTCACTGTCACAGCTCACTTGCTTCTCCCACATAGCTACAGCCTGGCACTGGCCCCCAGAGCCACCCTCCCCACTCTGCCCCAAGGCTTTGTCAGACAGTGACAGACAGGGTGTGTCTGACCCCAGCAAGGACACCCCCAGAGCTCCAGTTGGAGCAAGGGAGGCAGCAGCCACTGGCACCAGCACAAGGGTTAAACAAGCAACACCCAGTCCAGGTCATGACAAGGTGGAGCCCTTGTACTGTCAGGTCAGTGCACAGCTGGGGACCTTATGCAAGCAGTGGCAAAAGTCTTATTTTCTAGGCTACAGTGGCACAGAGCACATTCAGCTTATTGACACAGCTCAAGTGTGAACTATTTACCTTTGCCTTAATTTCTCAGCCTAATTTATCTATCTATAAAAAGAGTTGTCCAACTCCACCCTGCCACCTTAATGAAAGCTGGCACAGAAACAACACCAATTAGTCTGAGATGGAGGACAATCTTGATTCTTAAGCTTCCATGATATTACAGACACACTTTTAGAAAGCCATCACCCAAAGGACACAAGAAAACATGAGGTAGTGGCTAAAGAAAAAATGGTGATGCACCTGTGAAGATATCTGGTGCGTGTAACCTGAAATTGTATACATTTTTCAAATAATTCATGATGGATTACAGTAATAATAACTAAAAATATAGGCTATAAAAATCAGAAAAGTTTTACCATTGGTATTATGAAGCTTTTTGGTTGAATTTTAAAAGGGCCTATCAATTAAAGATGAAGAGTCACGAAGTTCTGACTGAAAGAACTTCAAAGAGGATTTGCACTAGAGGACATCTAGTTTTCATTTCATTTCTCAAAGAAGAGTAGGAAGCCATTGTGTGGTGTTTAACATCTTTTTTTCTTTTTCCTTTTCCTCATCTGACTGATCAGACCCATAAGGTTCTAAAGAGCTCCAAATTTTTTACTTTACAGCTATAATCAAAGATGCAAGAGCTGATCCTATAGATCGAAGGAATATAAACACCAAATCAGTAAAGACTCTAAATCAGTGATGTGATTGGTGTGTAAGCAATATATTTGTTTAAGGTTCTTGGATGGAGCCTTATTAGTAAATAAGGGGTTCTGCTGTGAACCTGTCTCAAAGGGGGAAAAGGATCTTTGCACAGGAGTTAGCAGAGAGCTTTAAACTAGATTTGAATGAGGAAGGGGATAAACCCAGGCTTGCTACAGACAAACACTGAGTACATCAGTGTTTGAGATCCTGCAGTCTGCTATTTCAGTGTAAGTAGGGGATGTAGATCCATGCAGCGGTAAAGATCCAAGGTTTATTAGTGTGATCACAAAAGCACTTGAGAATGGTCACATAGGAATTACGGCTAGTGCCCCCTGAAAGGTGGTGGATTCAATAGCCCAGCTGAAGTGCAGCTACACCAATGCACACAGCACGAGCTACAAACAGGAGCTGGAAGCCATCAAGCAGCAGGAAAACTATGAAAAAGTTGCCATCATGGAAATATAGTGGGATGAGTCTCAAAACTGAAGTGTTACAATAGATGGCTATAAACTCCTCAGGTGGGATAGGCAAGGAAGGAGAGGTTGTAGGGTAGTCCTGTACATTAGGAAAAGTTTTGATTGTCGGGATTTAATGATGGTGATGACAGGGTTGAGTGCTTATGGTTGAGAATCAGCGTGGGGAGAAGGCCAACAAGGCAGATATGGTGGGATTTTTTTTTCTGGGATTTTACCCTTGACAAAAATTAATTGCATCAGTCCAAGTATCCTATTTTTCTCTTTGTCCTAGCTCTGTTGATGTTATGGATGCACACTAATGCTGTACGACTGAGGCAACTTTTGCCTTTCATCTCCTAGTGTTTCAGTCTGAAACCCATTCTTAGTGTCTAAAACTGCTTCACAGTTACTTTTGTCTGGCTATGACATCTGCCAGAACAACCTTCACTAAGTCCACTAATAGACAATCCGGATCTTAAGGGGAAGTTTCACTGCTGCAAGAAAAATGAATGCTGGATTCTGCACCTGGGCCGGGGCAACCCTGGATGTATGGACAAACTGGGGAATGAGATGCTGGAAAGCTGCGCCACAGAAAGGGACCTGGAGGTCCTGACAGAAAGTTGAACGTAAGTCAGCAGTGCCCTGGCAGCCAGGCGGGCCAAGCGTGTCCTGGGGGGCATCAGGCACAGCATCGCCAGCCAGGCAAGGGAGGGGATTGTCCTGCTCTGCTCTGCACTGGGGCGGCCTTACCTCGAGGGCTGGGGGCAGTTTTGGGTGCCACAATGTAAGAAAGACATTAAACTATTAGAGAGTGTCCAAAGGAGGGCAACAAAGATGGTGAAGGGCCTTGAGGGGAAGTCGTGTGAGGAGCAGCTGAGGGTACTTCTTCTGTTCAGCCTGGAGGAGACTGAGGGGAGACCTCATTGCAGTTACAACTTCCTTGTGAGAAGAAGAGGAGGGGCAAGCACTGATCTCTTCTCTGTGGTGACCAGTGACAGGACCCAAGGGAATGGCCTGAAGCTGTGTCAGGGGAAGTTTAGGTTGGATTTTAGAAAAAGGGTCTTCACCCAGAGGGTGGCTGGGCACTGGAACAGGCTCCCCAGGGAAGTGATCACAGCACCAGCCTGGCAGAATTCAAGCATTTGGACAATGCTCTCGGGCATATGGTGTGATTCTTGGGGGTGGTGCTTTGAAAGGCTTGGAGCTGGATTTCGATGATCCTTGAGGATTTCTTCCAACTCAGGATATTCTGTGAATAAAAGAGAATCTCAAAAATTTGAGTCTCCATTGTTGGATTTGTTGCAAGTTAGTTGTATAGCTTTGGTGAGACACACGATGTGTTTAAATTTCTTTTTTTTTTTTTGTCAGTTTAGTTCTCTGCTTTCCAGTATGGAGCAGTATAGGACAGTTCACTCTGACTGCTACTTGTCATAAATGCATGTGTAGAATTATTCTCTTTGTAATAATAGCATTAATATCTCAACTAGCAAGACTGTATGTACACTAAAATGTACAAAGCCTTAAATAATATAAAACCATTTTTTCACCTTAATTACTTCTTCATTAGAAATAAAAAGGCTTATAACTTTTAAAGGCCTTCTAAAATGTTTTTCATGTTTGATCTTCAGTCAAAACCACAAAATATTAGTAAGACCCCAAGACAAAAGAAGTATCAGGAATAAGCTGAGAAACTAAAGAGATTGGAAAAAAGGATTTGTCTAAAAATACTCTTAGAGACTGCAAAAATAGAAATAAAGACACGCTTGGCAAGAATGAAAATATCTCTTTGCAAAAGAAATAATAACATTGCAATTTTTTGTTATTTATTCTCCTAAAAAAAAAAAAGGATAAAAGAATTGGGTTTGCTATCTAATGGGGGTGGATAATTATGAAGATAAGCCAGGTAGTAATGATAGTATCTCTCAGCTGTCTAAAGATATCCCAAAAACTTTGCATCAGATTTTAGTAAGGAGAACTGGATAGCAAAGACAAGTGGATATTGAGTTCATAAATGAAAGAAGAAAGAAAATTATCACATATTTAATGAGAAAAGAATTTAAGCTTTTTAAAAAATATTTTTCAGTTGAGAAGCCTGACAATGTCAATCCTATAGTATTGTAAGAATTGAAACACACACAATCACAGTTATAGCAAGCAATGATCTTTAATGTGTCTGCTGAACCAAGGCTAGTGCTGCGTGATTTTAGAAGACCAAATATGCCACTTACATTTAAGAAACATCAGACAACTCAGTTTGCCCTTGGTAGTAAAATAGACCAAATGTGACCTGAAGTCCATTGCTTTAAACAAAACTATGTGTTTTCCATTTGTGTATGACAAGAATGTGGAGTCCACTCTTTAAGATAGAAATGTAAGTGCAAGAGTGTGTATGTAAATCAAACATGCAAAACTGAGACCATGTTTTAAATATTAACCAGGGAATAACAAAGAGGTACAAAAGATTCAACATGAAAGAAATATAAAAGAAACAAAGAAATTTGTAAAAGGTGGGGGTAGAGGCCTTGGGGCAGGACAAGGAGCAGTGATCCTGGGTGGGTACTGCAGGGCACCACCTGAGGCATCTCCAGCCCTACCTCGACCAGACTCAGCACTTCCTTTGGGGCACAGAAACAGCTTGCAACTTGCCTACACCATAGTAACAGTGTGGGGCCACCTCTACTTCGAGTGTATGTGGGTCTACATGGGGGTCCTGCCCACAGATGGTACCTTAGTGGGGTGCCAGCAGTGGCAGGGGTACCTGCTCAGCTAGTGCACCCACATCTTCACAGAACAATCTGCATGTGGTGGACCCTCGCCTACACACTGGGTGGGTTACATTTCAGCCAGTGTGTGATTGTTGTTTTCAGGGATGAGTTATAGAAGAGTTGTTATAAAACTGTAGGTGTTGATAACATTTTATGTGTCAAGTGTTGTGGTGTATCTTTTGTTCTGCTTTTATTGGTGGACAGTAAATGTTAAAATATTGAAAAATTGCTTCTATACTGATTGGATTAAACTATGTGAACTGAGTTTTTCCATTAGACCAGCAAATTATTGAAAAAAATCTAGAATCACAGGATATGCTGAGCTGGAAGGAACTCACAAGGATCATCAAAGTCAAACTCCTGTCCCTGTATGAGACAGCCCTAAGAATCACACCATGTGCCTGAGAGCATTGTCTAAATGCTTCATGAACTTGTGTCAGGCTTGGGGCTGTGACCACTTCCCTGGGAGCCTGTCCCAGGGCCCAACCACCCTCCGGGTGAAGAAACAGATTTTTCTGACATCTAATCTAAATCTCTTCGGACCTGGCACAACTTCAGGCCATTGCCTCAGGTCCTGTCACTGGTCACCACAGAGAAGAGATCAGTGCCTGCACCTCCTGTTCCCCTCATGATTAAGCTGTATACTGTGGGAAGGTCTCCCCTCAGCCTCCTCTTTTCCAGGTTGAACAAGCCACGTGACATCAGATGCTCTTAGTATGATTTCCAAATGTTGCATATGTTGTTTGCCTTTCCTTCTCTACTTTCCAATTTTCCCTATTTTTCTGTCTTTCAGGCAGAAAAGAAAGTACGAAGGCCAAGTAGAGTGAATCCTGAAAGGAACTGAGATGTATAGGCATGACAATATCTAGGAGAGATTGAAGGAGATCACTGAGAACTACAGACATATTCAGTCTAATAAGTCAAAGTTCTTTGGAGCTTGACCACTCACCTGAGTTGTATGTTCCTGTCTTAGAAAAGGTTTGAACAAAAGGCTGGAGACATAAATGAAAAATGGCATAAAGATTGGTGAATGTGGATCACACCTGACCAATTTCATTCATCTTTGAAGGGCACTACTGATCTTCTATTAAATAAAAGAAGACAGCAGATCTAAGCAGTCTGGATTTCAGATATATACTTGCAAAGGTGCCAAATCGGAAAAGGTGAGTGAAGGTGGAGGAAGGCACTGAAAGAGAAACTGAGAAGAGGGAGAGAATTTGCAGCGGTGAGGGAAGAATGCCACACAATCAATATGATTGGTAAAGCAAGCTTCGATTTATTCCCGAATAGCACAGCCTTTTATACACACTAAGTACAATGGGTATAGTGTAAGTAATAATAATGTCTTATGCACAGTATCTGCGGTCTGTCCTCGTTGTATCTTTCTGTATGTTTCTTCTGTCCTTGATCTATCTCTCTATGTTCTTGCTGTATCTTTCTTCAGGGTTCCTCCTCGTCCCACAGCCTTTGCCAAGAATTCAGTGATCTTGCCAGTTCAGCTATTCCATTCTTTTTTTTAGCACGGTACAGCACAATCATCTGTGCCTGCCTGCATGTTTGCAATATGGAGTGTGGCCTGCTTTGCTTAGCACAGAGGTTGTCTGTAATGTCAAGCCATTCTCCAACAAGAATTAACTGGAGAGTACCCACAGATACATCATAATGAAAGAGGGCTCCTGAAATGAACACCTAGCGAAGCTGTTAACAGTTGAAACATTCTTATGGGCAGAAGAAAAAGAGGAGTATAACATATATGTGAAGCTGAGAATTCATTTTTAGTCTTCTTAAAAGTTTTACCAGTATAGAAAAAATGCAATAAACATTATTATTAGCTACAATAATGCTAACACTCACTTTACAAATTATCTAATCCATACAATATAGATTTACCAGTAATAATAAAGGTAGAAGTTGCTATATATGACAAGCCTGCCATTATCTATCCCTTTCCCCAGGTAGTGTGCTCATCATTCTAATATTCCTCTATATTCTTAGAAGGATGGTTTTAGCTGGTGAAGGAGGCATGCAGCACATTTTCAGCATTGTGCGGTCTCTGCAGGGAGGCCTATGGTAGTCATGGTGGAGAGGTTTCCTCCTGCCTGGATGTGAGTTTTCTTGGCTTAGTTTTCTTAGTTTTTTTAATCACAGCTCACTTTCCTCTCCCACTGTAGCCTGGCAGTGTCCTCCAGCCCCATGCACACAGAGCGATATTGTTTGGAAGAAAATGATTTGGGGGGTTGGGGAGGAGTGTATGCCCCCAGTGGGGCCACTCTAGAGTGGAAGCTGGAGCAGGGGAGCCAGCAGTGGCACAGGGGTTAAACCAGTGGCACCCATCTCAGGCTATGAATAGGATAAAATCTGGCACTGACAGGTCAAGGTCATAATTTTTTAATCAGTAATTGCAAAATTATATGTCCTAGCTATGGAACCTCTCAAGAAATTTCCATGGAATGAGTGATGCAATACAGCTTTCTTTTTAATTTTCCTGGCACAAGATTTATGTATGTTTTGATAATTTTTCCTGATAGGTTACATTGGGAGGAAGAAATTTTTTTAGCTGAGAAATATAGCAATAGAAATGGAATAAACATTGGAGACTAAAATATCTTCCATTTAGGAATTCATGAGAAGAAATTCTTCAAGATGTTGTGGTCTCATTAGCTGAAAACTGCTGAGAAACAGAAAAGTTTGCAAATATTAGTCATTGAAAATCTACAGAATGCCAGTGTGACATAATAAAAGTGGAAAAATAATCCTATAATTTGTCAGACTAGGTTTTACTTACTGAATAAAGGGATTATTAATTTCACTGAATGTAGTAAGGATCATTTCTATAATACCATACACACTTTTTGTTCCACCGAATAGCTTGTGAAGATGCCTGCAGATTGGAACAGGGGCAAGAATGTCTCACAGCTGCAGTGATCAAGAAATGAGCCCGAGATGTTGGCTTTGTAAAGTTCCTGGGCAACGGTCTTTGAATATAAATGAGAACACATTTGAGTACCTAGGTGCGCAGGGAGGCGGCTGTTGCAAAGCTCCCTAAAAGGCATCAGCCTCTTTTATCTGCAGTCAGATGGGCTAACTCCAGGGAAGAAGCACTCAATGACAAACACTAGACTTAGGGCCTCTCACCACCCACCTGAAAGCAGCAATCACTACTGCTTACTTCCAGTGAACACCTGTGAGAGCATGCTTCATTTTCCCTAGTCTGTGTGCAATTAAAGGCCACCTGTTTGCATATAGGAACTATTTGCAGCTGTTTCCCACAGCTGAGACCACTTCTCATTACCTTTCTGCAGATAGATGTTCTTGAAGCCAGCCATCAGCATCAAATTCCACCTGACTGTAGCAAAACTGCTTACACTAGTGGTCATCAGTCTCAACCTGAAATAAAAGATTAGTGGAACCTTCTAAAACAAGATGCCATGGGAATGTTCCTCTTATCCTCTATACCTGGTATGGAACAATTAATCGCAGAATGGTTTGAACTGGAAGGGACCTTAAAGATCATCTAGTTCCAGCCCCCCCACTATGTGCAGGGACACTTTACACTTCACCAAGTTGCTCCAAGCTGCATACCATATGAATATTTACAGGAATGAGGTATCCACAGTTTCTATGGGCAAGCTGTTCCTATATCTCAACTCTCACAACACAGAATTTCTTCCTAATATCTAGTCTAAACATACCCTCTTTCAGTTTGAAGCCACTCCTCCTTGTCCAAGCACTACATGCCCCTGCACAAGTCCCTCTTCAGCTTTCTTGTAGGCCCATTTTAAATACTGAAAGGCTGCTCTTCTCCATGCTCAACAATTCCAACTCTCTCCACCTGTCTTCAAAGGAGAGGTGCTCCAGGCCTCAGATAATTTTTTGTGGCCCTCCTCTGGACTTGCTCCAACAGGTCCACATCCTTCTTATGCTGGGGCCCAAGAACCGGATGCAGTGCTCCAGGTGGGACCTCATAAGAGTGGAGGGGGAGAATTACCTCCCTCAACTTCTTGGCTCCACTTCTTTTGATGCAATCCAGGATGAGTTTGGCTTTCTGGGCTGCAAATGCACATCACCTGGTCACATTGTGCTTTTTAGCAACCAACACCTGAAAGTCCTTCACCTCAGGTTGCTCTCAGTTCTCTGCACAGCCTGTATTTGTGCTTGGGATTGCTCCAACCTGAGTGCAGGACCTTGCACGTGGCCTTGTTGAACTTCATGATGTTCACACGGGTCCACTGCTCAAGCCTGTGCTATTAGCTCTGGGCGGTATTCCCTTCCTTCAGATTGTCAACCATACTGCACTTGGTGAAATCAAACATGCTGAGGGTGCACTCAGTCCCACTGTTCATGCCATGACAAAGGTGTTAAACAGCCCCAGTCCCAATACCAAGCCTGAATAGTACTGCCTTTTCATTGAGACTTTTTGACAGTGAATGGCAGGGTGTTGGGATAATTAACAGCTGCCTAAACAGATGGTTAGAGAACAAAAGTTCTTTAAACAGTCCTCAGTCATAGCTTTTTAAATTATTCACCATTCTGGCTATGCTGTTTATCAACACGATCCTCGGCTTGGCACAGAGGAAGCTACAACACAGCATAGTATAATCAGCATCTCAGGCCTGTAACGATTTCATGTTAGGGAGTGTAGGAAAATTTTTTATTGAAAAGAAGAAAAAAGGCTAAGGTTAGTATTTGCAAATGTACAAGGACACCAAGGAGCTAATTCATGCTGGCAAATAAACAAGTAGCTGTAAATTCACCAAGAAGAAACAGAGGAAATAAAAACAAAGGCTTCTAATCACCAGAAACTGAGATCTGAAGAAGTGGCAGGAATAAAACCAGCTTATTTAAAGTTATGTTTATATATCAGATAATTGACTGTGACAGGAGAAATCTGGTTTTAGTATTTTAAGAAATTCTTTCAAGTTACATGTCCAATACTCACGGGATTTTTAGGTATGATCTTTACAGTGCCAAAAGCTACAGTATGTCTTTTTATTTATATATGAGATCTAGTTTCTGAATTGCAGCAATGCTCAATCACCTGCTTGGGGTTAGGCAGTTTGGGCCCTGCCAGCTAGCCTTTAACCCTGTAGATAATTTTAAATTTTATATGCATCAACATCTACGGGTCAGACAGCACCCGAGTGGGAAATCTTCTTGAAATGGTAAGGAAAGATTCGGTTGATAAAGTCCTTCTGTGGCTTTAATCCAAAATCCTTTTGCAATTCTCTCTGAGTTATGAGAGTGGGGAAAAAATTCAATTCCTGATGCAAAAGTGATCCAAGGGCCGCCACGCTTCTGAGAATAAAGCCAGAGTAAAACCACCCTCAGTTCAAAAACTTGACACGGGCAAAATCCTAGCTGATAATTTTTTGAGTGGATTAGGAAGGATTAAAGAAGAGAGAGCAGTAGAATAAAAATAAGAAGATAAGAAATTTTTCTCCAGTCACTTCTGAGCATAGTAAATTGGTACCTCTAAGATTTTCACAATGCCAAATGAAACACTTTCCTTTTTGACACTCCACAATCCAAATGTCCAGACCGAGAAGCACTTGTAACATATTCTTAGACTGCAGTCAGGGCTCAAAAGAAGGAATAGAAAGTAAGCCAACTGCTGAGATTGAAAGATTTTTAAATTACTCTAGTCCACTTTTTTGGTATTGTGGTTTACATATTTTCTTGGTTTTGTCCTGTGTATAATTTAACTAACGGAATGTTAATATGGCACTGATGCAGTATGACTTTCTACTGTATGTAGACAGTTTTTTACCCTTTTAAAATTCTTTATTGCAGTCATTTAGAAATGTTGTCCTTGCATTCATCATCATGTGATAACTGATGGAAAATTCAGCTCATGATCTTACTGATATTCTTGATTTTTCTTTCTTTATGTATAGACATATGTATATGTGTCAAGCTACTCTGTATCTTTGAATCATTTTTCTCACTATTTGTGTATGTGTGAGTTGTGTGTGTGGCATATCAAATGAAACATATCTCTCCCACAAAAACATACTGACAGACCAGGTATTTTTCCTTCCCTTCTGTGTTGTTGTTTTTTTTTTTTACTATCCAAATATTTATTTTCATTCTACTTCTGGATATTGGTTTCTTGCTCTAAAACTGGTGGGGACCTAAGCTTTGCATTAAATGGAAGAAAAAATAATGCATCGTGGAAGGATGTGTAAGGAAGGTAGGTAACATACATAAAGTTTAAGATTGGTTAGAAGATCTACAATAACATAAAATATTTCTTTTTATTTGTTTGTGGCTATGCCTATAGCTAGTAAGTGCAAATTTTCTCCATTCAGTTACCTGAGAAAAAGTTATGGCTTCCTAATCAACTGACGGTATTTATTATGAAATAAAAGTAAATTTTCACTCTTTTTTGCGAAAGGGATAGATAGCTCATGTGAGGGATATTAAATGAGAATGCTGTGCAATTGCTTCTTTTTCTATACAGGTTGCAAACTCAATTCTGCAGGGAAAGTCTAAAACCTGATTTGCTGACTCTGTCATCAGGGTAACCTCTGTCAGAGAAGCTATAAGAAGTAAAAGTAAAGCTGGAGAAAAAACACAGCTTCCCGTTATTTATTGAGTAAAAAAAATGAGAGTCCCTTGATAGCTAGGACTACATTCAGAAATTACTCTTTGAGGCAAAGTAAACACACATTTTTGCCTAAATGCATATTTAAAAATGTATTAATGAACAATGCACAGGACAGAGTCTTACTGCTGTTAGCAGTTCTATAAGGAGTCTGCAAACTTATGTCACAAACCGATTCCTTACATACTTTTGCACCAGCGTCAGTCCTGTAAGTGATAACATAGGATGCCTCAGTCTGGCATTGGTCCATCCTCACCACCACACCTGCGCCCAAATGTGGCCCCTGAGTTTTTGCATACCAGGATGGTTACAAGGCAATGCTGTGATGATTTCTTATCTTATCACAAAGGTAAACATCACTCCCTTACAGGTAATTGTGTTGCCTCTGGCTTTTCCCCTTCCAGCCAGATGTTTCCTTGGCCACAAGTTACCCATGCTAGGCAGTTGTGATTTTAATTTCCCCTTCAGTAGCTGAGGGCACTTCCCACTCAGCTGCTTCTATTCTCAAAGTAAGGATGACTTTAAATCCATCATTGTGCCTGATATTAGCTACATCTGGTAATCAGTCGGGACTGGACACAGATGGAATGGATGAATCTCATTTTATGTCATGAAGGACACAATACTAATTGCACAAATTGGTGCTTTATTTGTGTTCGAGCAGCTCCCTTGCTATGGTGTGTTGAAACTCAGTCTTTGACAATGGCCAGGAGCAGAACCCTAGGTAAAGATTATAAGAGGTAGGAAAGCAAACTGATATTTCCCCAAGTAGCTTTGTTACTAAAACCACAGTTAGATCTTTCCTGCTATACGTAGGCACCTTAGAGGTGCCTCAGTGAAGGGTGTCCGATATCATTATTTTTTCTGCTTCCATTAGAAAGGACATTGAAATAACTCAACATTATATTGCACTACTCTGCCTTTAAACCCAATGCAATCCTATCAAGGGCAGCAAAGGGCCTTTGCGAGCCTTTCCTATGGAAAGCAAAGAAACAAAAAACAACTGTAAGCCAATACTAAAACAAATATGAAATACACTATAGGAAATCAGAAAGACAAAATCCAAAAACCTGGAGCAATGCAGTGAAGTGTTGGGCCCAGGTTTTTTTTTGTTCATAAGAAAAAGAATTATTAGGATTTAAATAAAATTTCCAAATGTGTTTTTGTAATATATGCACATTTATATTGTGCCCACTTTGCAGTGGTGTCATTATGCTAGAGGGAGAAGGCACAGATTTTAAATAGTAAAATAAGCTGCCTTTTTTTTTTTTTTAATCCTTGGTTGAGTACTTATGCTTTGCTAAAATTCACCCAGTGGGAGAACACATACGTGTTAATCTTCATCACAGTAAGCTTTGTTTCAGACCCGGATGAATAACAGTTGATCTATCTAACAATCCATCCATCCAAGTTTGTATCCTAACTTCCTCATTAAAGTATCTGAAAGACATCTTTTTCCATATTCACTTCAATGCAATAATATCCATGCCATTTTGATTCATTTTGCCAGATGGTTGTGAATAAAGAACTTATTACACACTCTACTCATAAAACTGTTGAATGCTGTTTATACTTAGGGAGGTGACAAATCTAATGGGTAAGTGTTTTCCATCATCCATCTACACAGGTTCACATATTGGCAGTCTTCACCACAGTATCTGAGTGCCTCCATAATGTCCGAGCACTACTTTCTATATTAGGTTATTAATCCTAAGAGACTGTGGATTTGGATTCCAAGCTTTCTTCTTTCTTAGGTGTTTTATTTTTGCAGCTCTAACTGTTCTTAACTCACACTTCTCTTCACTGTAAAAAGCTCCTAATACTAGATGGACACAAGTGAAAGCAGAAGCATACCACTCAGTATCATTTTGATTACACCCATGCAATATTACACTCCAATTTTTTACTTACCTAGAAAAAGATCTCAAAATAAATGCTAAAAATGTTATTTTGCACAAATGGAATCTGTGGATTCCATTTGTCCTATAAAGACTGTAGATAATGAAATTTTTAAAAAATGAAGGAAGGAAAAAATACATTTTAAAATTATTTTTAATATTTAAAGTATTAGTTTATTAATAAAATACATGGTTAGGACAGAATTATCCTTTGTTCAGAAGATGACAGCTATATTTGTTAAAATGTTATATATGACAGAAGTATAATGATATTTCAAAAGTCTTTTCAGGTATTACTTAGAAATCTTTACTCTTTGTAAAAAAATTTTGAAGGACTGAAATTAAAGGAAAATTATATGAAACATTTGACCTGAAGCACCCCACCTCATCCCTACCTTCCAGACTGTTTCATTGTATTAGCCTATTCATATAACAACATGAAGTAGTAAAACAGATTTCTGCCTTTAAATAAAAATATCCTTTGGGAGAAAAACGATACTTTAAACTATTGCTTTAGTGTGAGAGTGCTGCATCGTGCTGCAGAGAACTGAGAGAAGAAAGCATGACAATGAGGAACTAGTCATGCAGTTTTGCTACAGCCTTTGTCAAGGGAAATGCAAAATAAATAAGCATATCCCTTCAACATCCATCAAATAATGAAACTGTCATATGAGTTCTGGGTGTCTGTTGAAATATCTTCAGCAGAAGGTTTAGGTTATATTCACAAAAGGGAGCACTCGCTGTTTTTTTAAAAAAGAAATAGTATGCAGTTACTCAGGACCACATTATTCAGTTCTAATTCCTATTAGTATTTACTTGAGTAAATCATTCTCTTAGAAAACTACTTTCATGGGTAAACTTTGGATAGCATAAGAGCTTAATTATCAGTCTCTTTATATTTTATTGCTATATTTGGCAATAGTTCCACAGTAACTTGCTTGAACAGGGAGGTTGGATGAGATGACTCACTGTACTCTCTTCCAACCTTACCCATTCATTGACTCTGATTTTGCTGACATTAATTTTAATAATAATTCCTCTACAATGCCTTCTTGGTAATTTAGTTATGTAAAAGGCCTCTGATTTCATCAGTTTACTGATTGTTTCATTTATTTTCTGCGTTACTGGATTATTCCAGCAGTAATCATCTTTCTTACTCTCCCCCCACCTGCACCTCACAACACAATAATGAAAGTGAGCTCTAAATAGCAAAACAACCCCCTTTCTTACAGACTTTGTACTTCCTCAGCATAACATCTAGTTCTAAAATTCAAATGGGATTCACCAGACAATCCTGCTTTCCATTTCACCTGCACTAACTGTGATTGACCCTCTGAAATAAAAACAAACATACCCCCACAGGAGTGATACAATAATTCATGTACAGCCTTTCTTCCCCTTGTTATTGGTTATGTGTGCCAAGAACAACTTCCAGGTCCCAGTTGCTCAAGCAGTTTTTCAGCTTTAAAAAGCACTAGCTACTGTACTCCCACAATCCAAGATCATCTTTCCCCACCCATGTTCAGTCACAGCTCAAACCCGGCAGTATGTCCTGCCACCAGTCTCCCCAGCACACTTCTCTGTCTAAGCT
Organism: Edolisoma coerulescens; assembly: GCA_013397115.1. Lineage (NCBI taxonomy): Eukaryota > Metazoa > Chordata > Aves > Passeriformes > Campephagidae > Edolisoma > Edolisoma coerulescens. The sequence continues at coordinate 667,768 of VWZW01008203.1, read as the reverse complement.
TCAGGTGGCTCCCTGAAGAATGAGTAGAGTCAGCATCTTGCTTTGGGACTGGTCCTCAGAAAAAGTGTGTACCTCGGTCATGGGTCCACCACCCCACACAAGAGTCAACTGTTCAGTAGGCATTGCTTTGGTGAACCAATTTTTTTTTCCAATGTATGATACCAGTCCAATGCCCTGTGTATTTTCCTATATCCTTCTCAAAAAATATCCCTATCCTGGATATATAATGGGAAAAGCTGAGGAAGCTGAGTAGTAGAGGCTTGCCCACTGGTGGCACTAGCCTTTTGAATGAATAATTACATAGGTTTATTTTATATGTAAATAGACATACAGATAGATAGATAGATAGAATATATGAATATAAATATTTATAAACACATCATCAATAAACTGACTGAACAACCCTTGAAAATAATTTACTTTGAAAAGTCAGAGAATTTTGAATATAACCAAATCTTAATTATGTACAATGTATACAAATTTTACTTTGCATGTTTTCAAAATGATAAACAATTTTGATTCCTTATTTTAGGAATGGGATCAATAACATGCAGCGGTGCATTCATTTAGAAAAAAAAACCAAACACTACAAACCAGCACAATATTTTCAAGTAAATATATCACTGCACATTACCTGAGAGAAAAAGTATTGATTCTTTTAAATGTCTATCTGTTAGACAGTTTTCTGCGGGATAAATTCTGTTCTCTCTTTACAGCAATACCGCCTGAGACTGATAGTTCAGTTTCTGCAAGGTGATTCTCAAGTATCACATTTGAAGAGAGAAGCTGATAAGCATGTCATGGTTTTCCAAAAGCATGATAGTTATAGCATCTGTTAGTTGTCCTGAGATTATTTTTGATCATTATGTGTGTACAAAAACTACTGTACTTTTGGAAGGCAGATAGAATGCTAGTAGTTTATGATGTCACCCAAAATAGAAAAGCATTACAGAGCTCTACAATCCCACACAAGTAAAGATCATTTTAAGCTTTCTACTGAAGATGCATTTTCCCAGGTGGTCAATTGCACTTGTCATCTGTTATTTTGGAAAATGCACAGAATTTAATAGATGAGGTATATCAAACTAACTACATTAGGAACACACCAGCTGTCAATATGGCTTCAGCCCAACAGCATCTTTAGGGAAAAGCAAATTCCAAAATGAAGACAGCATACTATTAGTCTGATAGAATGATTATAAGTTTCACCGTCTGTTGCATATTTCACTATTAATTGTGTTTTGTATCAATAGATATTTTCTAAAATCCACATTTTCTTTTTTATACAAGAAACAGCAAAGCAGAGTGACAAACATTGTCTCAAGTCAGGATGTACCAATGCTGGAGCTAAATCAGATAAACTTCACCCTAGTTTAACAAGGTAGATATCTAGAGCACTAATTAGAGTAAATAGATCTAAAAATATCAGTGACAGAACAGAAAAACAAACCAGAATTATCCATCTTTGCTTGAAAAACTTACTAATTTTGCTTTTCAAATTTATTCCATTGTGCAATCATATACTAGTTATGTTTAACATTTCAAAGCCCATCAGTTGAATGTGATTGGATTTTAATTACATTTAATCAAACATAAGAGTAAAAGCTACAACAATTTCAAAATGTTTCATGGCTAGATCTAAACTAGAGAGGACTTTCTTGCATGTAAAATTGAATGTCTATTCAATGTATTGAATGTGAAGGATCATGACAGTGTTTAAAGGTATATCAGAAAAGAAGGATAAAAAAATATTTAATTAGGTTTGAGTCTTGGGGTTTGGTTTTATATTTTTTGGGTGTCTTTGAAGGGTTTTTTTACTTGTATTTTTTTCCTGTACCTCACAGCCCTAGGGGAGATTTTTTATTTGTTTCTTTGTTTCATTTTTTCTTCCTATATTTCTTTCAACATGATCCCCATCTGTTTCCAAGTGAAAGGCCTGGTTCTAGTCCCAGCCACTATTCTTCAATTTTGGCTTGTTGCCTATTACATTAATAGGCTCTGTACAGGGCTATAGCATTTATTTAGGAGTAAGATAAGACTCATGATCAGGCTAGGGGTTGATAACATTTGCAACACTGTAAGCATAAGTTAAAGATTTTTGAAAGAAGTCCTAAAAATATGGTATTATTTAAATTCTTTCATTCTTCTCACTTTAAACTAACATTTTGCTTGACCTGAAGATAAGCCATCACTCATGTCATCTTCGTGCAAAGTGACTGAACAGGACTCAAAGTAAAAAGAAAAATTGTAACAACAGGTACTTAGTATTATTGCCTAACCCATACACTGAATTCAGATAGTGTTTTGTTTTCTCAAAACCTTTTTCTACTTTGTCTTCCTTGTATCGAAGAAACTATAATTTCTGTTTCTTCCCCTGCTATTTTTGTAATTTCATTAACTGATTAACAAAGGGAAAATAAAACAGAACTCTGCAGTGCCTAATATGAGAGTGCATTCACTATAGGCAGGAAACTACTATAGTAATTTTCACTATAGGAAATGACAGTCCAATATTCAGAAGTCTCTGGAAAATCTGAGAAATAAAAATGAAGCCATTCACTCTTTATCAGCTTGGCAGCCATACCAATGATCGCTCATGTCATTTGAAGTATTTGATGATATCGACATTAGGAGAGGAAATTTTTTTTTGTTGGCCTCTTTTGTAGGTTTTTCTGGTTTGTTTTGTGTTTTATTTTGTCACTATTTGGCAATCAGTCAGCACAGTAAGTGTTATCTTTTAGGACAACAGTTATCAACCTAATTAGCAGTGCTTACCAAACTCAGAGCTAGATGAAAAACAGGCTTTCAACGTATTGGGGAAAAAACAATATCCTTTTCAAGACACATGATGAAAAGTGGATATACAAATACTAATATCTTTTTGAGAATTCGCTGTGTCAAGAACACTTTAGAAGTCAGTATCATGTCCATTAAAGCAGAGATAACTTCCCCAATTGGTCTTTAAGCTGAGTATGAAATTCTGTTAGAAATATAAAATTCTATGGGAAATACGTTGAGGAAAATATTTGTTCCTTTATAATTTCCTTAATGTTTGAAAAGAATATGATTGACAGAGAGAATTAAGAGGAGTGGGGGGCTTTTTCTTAATTTTGTGTAAGGATCTGTTTCTGGAGTGTCATTAAGAAAGATCTGCATGTTTTATAAGTACAGCATCAGGCCACCACTGTGTCTGAATGGATGTGGAGAGAGACTATTACAGATGCGCAGTAGATTTTTGTCAAGCAAAGTTAACTAGACATATTTCAGATTAATTGCCAAGGTTATGGCATTGCTGGCATACAAGCAAAACCCCCCACCTTTGCCCAGTACTATAAAGCTATTTTATAATATTAAACTGCAGCATTAAGCAAAAGGCCATATATAGGTATTTTTATTTTAGGGAAAATGCATTTATAACAGATCTTGAATAATTTTGTACTCTGGTGAAAAATTCAAACACTCTAGATAATACTCTATATGAGATAGAACCTACTGACATGTTTCATTTTTCTAAGACATTCTGTGTTCCCATTGATTAGTGAGACATCACATGTTTATTTTTAATTATCGAGGCCTTTATATTAATATTTTAGTTCTTAGTCTTTATGGGAACTACTAGCGAACTGAGATTCATGTTCTGGCAACAGCCTTCTCTTCCCTTTCTTCTTACCAGCTCTTGAGTTCAAAGAGCTATATCAATCATATTTTCAAGCCAATTACATTACTCTGGTTCTTTTGGATGACTTTAACGTATTTCTGAAAATGAAAATATGTAAACCTGCTAGGAGCTGAATCCAAATTCCACACTTAATGACAGCACTTATGTCTATCTCTTCTTTTATCCTTTGGTCAAATAGCAGCTCCAGAAATGCTCATTATCCTCCTTTCTTTGTAAAGCTGCTCCTCCTATTTGTATTTTTTGAAGTCTGAAGCAGAAGGTCCATTTATCTGTTTAATATTTTCAATCTCTCTCTTCAGTCTTGAAGTAATATTCAGGTCTCATCCCTTACAGGACATACTACGTTCTAAAGGATATGGCAATGGAACATTGTTTCACAACAAGAGATTTTGGCAAAAGACGCTATTTTTAATACCCACTACAAAATAGAATAGTGACTTAGATCTGTGACTTTTCAAATTTTCAGTTCATTCATTGTGTCCTCCTACATTTCTACTGCATAAGCAAAAGTTCTATCTCCAGCTCAGCAATATTTCTTTTTCAGTCTATTTTCTACAGAATATGGTAAACCTAATCCATCTGATTTGGGGCTATTGATATTTCTGTATAGCAGTAACTTCAGGAGCTATCAACTTTTTTTTTTCCTATGTAGTGCTGATTAAGAGAGTTCCCCCCTAAATCAGTCTGAAAGACAACCATCCACCAAATGGTAGCATCCAGACCTGTCACATTCCTCTGTTGATGTCAAAAATTTGCTTCATTTTTATCTTTAAACAGCCCTTTGCCTTCGAATCATAGAATAGTTTATGTTAGAAGGGACCTTTAGATGTCATCTAGTCCAATCCTTCCTTCAAAAAGCACATGCATCTTCAACTCAGTCAGGTTGCTCCATCCAACCTGACTTTGAATGTTTCCAGGGATAAGGCATCCACCACTTCTCTGGGCAACCTTCTCCAGTGTTTCACCACCCTCTTACCTTGTCTAAATCTGCCCTTTTTTTAGTTTAAAACCTTTACTCCTTCTGTTGCAACATGCCTTTATAAGAAGTCTGTCCCCATCTTTCTTATAAGCCCCCTTAAGTACGGGAAGATTTCAGTGAGGTCTTCCTGGAGCCTTCTCTTCTCCAGGCTGAACAACCCCAGCTCTCTTGGCCTTTCCTCATAGGAGAGGTGCTCCAGCCCTCCCACCATCTTGGTGGCCCTCCTCTGGACTCGCTCCCTATGTCCTTCATAGGTTGAGCCCCTCAGACCTAGAAGCAGTGCTCCAGGTGGGGTTTCACAAGGACAGAGTAGAGGGGGAGAATCACCTCTGTCAACTTGCTAGCCATTCCTCTTTTGATGACGGCCAGTATGTGGCTGGCCTTAAGGGCTGCAAGTGCACACTGTGACTCATATCCAGTTTTTCATTCATCAGAACCCTCAAGTCCTTCTCCTCAATCTTCTTCCTGTCTATACTCATGCCTGGGTTGTCCTGACCCATATGCAGAGCCTTGCACTTGGCCTTGTTGAATCTTATTAGGTTCTTGTGGTCCCACTTCTCAAGACTGTGTAGGTCCCTCTGGATGGTATCCCATCCCTCAGGTGTGTCAGGAGCACCTGTCCCTGCTTCCCTGTGCATTTGCTTCTTGCCTTTTAGTTTGATCAGCAGTTCTCTACTCAGCCAAACTGAGCTCTTGCCTTCCTTTCCTGATTTCTTATGCCTGGGGACCAAGACCTCTCCTGCTCTATGGAAAGATCCGCAAGCTCTGTTCTGCTCCCTTGTCCCTGAGGACAGTTTCCAAGAGGATCCTACTGACTAACTCTCTGGAAGAGCTGAAATATTGCTTTCTTAAAATTCAGGGTACTTTTTTCTTCACCTGACCCCTATCACTCAGGACTGCAAACTCCACCAGTGCATGATCACTGCAGCCCAGGCTGTCTTCAGTTTTGATGCCACTGATGAGCTCAGTTGCATTGATGACCATCAGGTCCAGTAACTCACCCCTCTGTTAAGGCTGTCTATTACCTAGGTCAGGAAGTTATCCTCCGTGAATTACAAGAGTCTCCTGGATTGCCTACAGCTTGTTGTGCTACTTTCCCAACAGATGCTGGCGTGGTTGAAGCCCCCCAAGAGGATAAGAGCCTGTGAACATGATGCTGCCTGATCAAGGGAAGCCTGTAGCAGACACAGGCCAGTAGATTCCCTTGGTTGCCTTGGTCCCTAATTCTTACCCACAAGCTTTCAACCTGCTCATGGCTGCTTTTCAGCGACAACTCCTCACACTCAATACAGTTCTAGATGTAGAAAGCAACACCTTCACTCCTCCTTCCTTGCCTCTCTCTTACGAATAGGATGTACCATCAACAGCTGCACTCCAGTCGTGGGGTTAATCCCTCTCTGTGTTGTCTTCTGTTGCCTGGACCTATGATTCTAGGAATTACCCCACAACACATCAATCCCCTCTATCCTCTAGAAAAGGATCAGCTACTAAAGAGATAGAATAAAGAAAAACTAAGAACATTCCACCCAACCCCCCCATAAAAACGTTAATGACACAAAGGAAACTCCCAAACTTAACTACTACTCACACCCTGTAACAGATGCCACCACCAAGCCAACTGACAAATGATACAGTGAAGGATTAGACAGAATTGCTAAACCCTCAAAACAAAGCACAACCCTAAAAAAAGAATACAAGTTGAGTCATAGTGGTTCTCTTTTGGCTTTTCTTCAAGGTCTATGGCCTGAAAGAAAAATTGTGAAAAAATCTAGCTTGAATGAACTGTCAGAATGAACTTCCCTACAATTCATTTCCTGCCTCCCACAGTTCTATCCAGTCAAAAGGCATATCCAGTAACAGGCACAGCCATGCTACTTTTAAATGCATGACTCCCAAAGGGGAAAGAATTTTATGCATGGCTGCCACTGTATCTGGCAGTGAATCAGGGGCCTGTGTTCCCTGGACAGAGCTAGGGAAGATTTATGTGTCTCAGAGTAGGGTCAAAAACAGTCAGCATGCTGAACAAGCAGATGGTAAAGTAACACCAAAAACAAACTGTTGCAGAACTTCCACTTCAGTCTGGAATTTGGGTTGAAGTTTAGGCAGCTGTGTCAGGATCTGATTTTAAAACATGCTGCTGATATTTTTCATTTTCGTGCAATAGATGTGAGAAGCATTTCTGCAGGGATTGTTTACCTGGGCTCAGTGATATTTTCAAGATATGAATTCCTTTTCAAGATGTGAAATTCTGCCTGCCCAGGGAAAAGCCTGAGCTGAGCACTGCCAGTGCACAGAAAACACATCTTAGTCAAAAACCAGAAAGCTACAAGACAGGTTCAGAATCAGGGAATAAGGAATCTCTCAACCAAGGAGGCTCCTGAGCCAATAGGCTTGTATTAAGACGCTTCCTAGGATTACTGTCCTTGCCCCGAGGATTCGAGCTGATCACTGTGCAGTAACTCACCTTAAACACAGAGAGAAATTGATCTCTCCCATCTCTCTTCTTCAAGCAACAGCCTTAGAGTTAATAGACTTGTATGGAAAATATGAACTTGGATGTCCTTCTCTTTACATCAAAGCTATAGGAAAATATACTCCTAGACCTTCTGAGTGAGTATTTTCTCCTGCAATAGAAATGTATGTGTTTTTTATTTAGGTATAAAAGCAAGCTGTATATTAAGTAATGCTCCATAACATCCTGTAGTTCCTCAGAAAAGTGCCAAATGTCTTCCTAGGAAAAACATATTTTCACTACAGTATCAGTTTTTTCCTAAGGTCCTCAGGAACAAATTCAGCTGGAGTCAGCGTTTCATCAAAATCATAGTGTGGCTTTTAGTAGTGATCCAAAGTAACAAAAAAATTAAAACAAAAGGGTCCAGCTGCTCCAATCTCTGTAACAGCCCTGATGTCCTGTGTAGTTCATTAATGTTTTGTTCATCTCCCTGTCTTGGCTTAACCACAGCCAACAGCCAAGCCCCATGCAGCTGCTCGCTTACTCCCCCACCAGCAGGATGGGGGAGAGAACTGGAAGAGTAAAAGCTTGAAAACTCATGAGTTGAGATAAAAGCAGTTTATTATGGAAAAGAAAAGTGGTGCCCACAAACGAGGCAAAGCAAGGAATTAATTCAGTGCTTCCCACAGGCAGGCAGGTGTTCAGCCATCTTCAGGGGCGCACGGCTCCATCATGTTTAACGGTGGACGAACAGCATCACTCCAAATGACCCCCTTTCTCCTCCTTCCCCTACTTTATATACTGAGCATGATGTCATATGGTCTGGAATACCCTTTTTGGTCAGTTTGGGTCACCTGTCCTGGCTGTGTCTCCTCTGAATCTCCCATGCAGCCCCACATTCCTCACCAGCGTGGCCATACAAAAAGCAGAAAAGGCCTTGGCTCTGTGTAAGCTCTAGTCAGCAATAACGAAAACACCTCTATATTATCGGTTTTATGTTCAGCACAAATCCAAAACACAGCCCTATAACTAGCAGCTGTCCTGAAAAGTAACTCTACCCCAACCAGAACTAGCAGAGTCCCCCATGGAGGACAGTACAATTTTATATGCCACCTACCATCCTTTACCATCACCACGGTTTGATGACTCCATACCATTGTTCTTTCCCTGCCCTTGCCAAGCAAGAGGTCAATAAGCATCCTTTTAACCAGGGTCTTACCTGCTGGAGACATCTGCCTCTGGGATTTAATTGCAGAAGTGATAAATATGCAGTTGAACCCGAAACCTGGGACAAAGCCTGGTATTTAATTGCATTTTGATGTCCTAGTTTTTACCTCCATGCTGTCTTTAAAACAGAATGACTCCATATAATTTCCTTTTTTGATTTCCAAAACACAAGCTGTTATCCAAATTGAAAGGTAAAAAGCTAACCAGCCCAACAGATCCTGAATCTTCAAATGGAAATTTTGTGTAATTTCAGTAGTTTCTGCATACTTGCCTAAATATGTTTAGAAATAAAATTTTGCAAATGAATGGAAAGGCCACTAATTGTGGCTATTTGCAGATGCCTCTATTTGTAGAAGTTGCTATTTCTAGAGCTCCCACTGTATGCAGTCTTCTGATGAGGAGAAAAAATTGTCCAGATACTTTAAATGTGAAGTCACATATTACCCATTTAACAAACTACAATGCCTACCAGATAATTGGAATATTCTTAGCTGTTACCTGGAATAGATGTGTACAACTACTAGAATTCTGTCTATATGAAAAGATTTTTATTTTAAGCTGGTTTACACCTTTAACAAAGTGCCGTGGCATTATTTATGTGTTTTCTTTATATAAGATATGATTTATCAGTTCCTGGGAACTTCTGTGTGATAGAGATCTTACAAATATCATCAGTATATCAGATATTGAAATTATAAAGATGTTCAGCACACCTAAATAAAGTTTCTTTGGTGTAGATGATAGGAGCTGGAATAGAACTGTCAGAGCCAAATTTATGAAAGCTCTTCACAGGGCAGTGAATATATGCTTTAAATATATAATAAACCTTCCTCACAGATGGAGAAATAAGCTGCTGCTGCTGCTGCAGTGACAGAGCAAAAAAGTTGCTGCTTTTGTCATCTGTTAGAGCCAGCAGTTGTGATGGGAATGGCATCATCAGCACTGTCACAATCAGCAGTGCTGATAAATCTGTGGAACTGGAAGGAGACATGAGAATTTTCAGAGGGAGAAAGCTTATTTAAAAATTAATAAGCCCTTCCACTGTTGAAAAAGGAAGTTTAATGCATATGATACCGCATGAAGGAAGCTATTACGAAACAGAAAGGTTAAATTTAGTCTACTGCTCCATGTTAGAGTTTAAAAGATGAGAAACATGATTTTCTGGATGAAATAAAATACCTTAATTTTAATGGTTTTTTCATGTACTTCTGTGGTTATAACCGTCATGGTTTAAGGGTATAGCAACAAAGAGTTTGAAGAGTCCACATTTTAGTAGACCAATGGCTGAAAATAACAAAAACCCCCTGTTTTCAGCCCCATGAGCCTTTCAGATCTGATCTTTTAGGACAGGTTAAGAAATAAGGATGATATTATGAGCACAAAGAACCCACATATTACAAAAAATTAAATACAATATATGCAATTCATTACTAAATATTTTTCACATTTTTTATATAAGATCTTCCTTTGTGCTGACAGATATCTTTATGTACAGAACAAAAGTGCAAGAATAATGTGAGCAAAAGTATCTAATATTTATGTACAGATGCCCTTCAGAAATGAAATTACTGCAGAACTGGCAAAAGAAATGGTGGCTTTTTATTTATGTGAAATAAGACAAAGTTCTACCATTTCTCTCTAGAATGTTTTGTTAAAGTCAGATAAAAATAATATATTGAGCTTGTCATCTCCAAAATTTTTCTTGTCAAGTACAGCCATCAGCAGCATCTGTCACTGCAGAGCAGTTGCAAGCAGTGATATCAGGTATTCATGAGTAAATGCAGCTCTCAGTTGTACAGGGCTTTCAAGTCTTGCTTTTCCCAGTAGTGCATGCACTGTGGTCCTAACCTATGCAATCCTAGTTGTGCCTATAATATCCCTCATTAACCAGCAGGTGATACCTTTCTAGAATTATGTTTGGCACTGTACATGTATATGATATATGAGCAGTGTTATTCATATTTTTTCTTCATTTTTGTCAAGGTCAAACTTCCTTTTAGCATTTCAGATACTTTTTGAACTCATAATCCATCTGTCTAGCCACTTAGCTGCCTTTCCAAGATTTTTTCTTGCTGCTTACCAGTGCACTATTTGAATGCATCATGAGATTATTTATAAATGATGCATAAATCCTGTTTTTTTCCTTAGTAATATGAGGGCAAATTTACATTTAAATGCATATAGGTGCAATTACAGCTATGAAAAAAAAATAAAAAAAGGCTTTGGCTTAAATAATATTCCAATGAGGAGGAGTATTTGCATTTAACTGCTTCAGCTTTGCACATATTTGGGCAATTTTACAGGTATGACAATTACACAAACCCAGAAATTTATATGCCTAAACAAATGTAATGGAAGTTGTTGGTTTGGTTTTTAGGGGTTTTGTTTGGTTGGTTGTATTCTTTTCCTAGCACTGAATTTATTTTTACAGATATTGCTAAACTATTTTTCTTTACAGCATTTGCAAATGTAGGGCCAGAGGGCACTACTAGGCCTTTGCCACCCTGAGCAGCCTCATCAGGGATGCACATCCCTGAGCTACATCACAGGTGGGACTGTGCTCAGCCTTGCTCTGGCTACTCTCCTGTACTGAATGGCCTTTGTGGATGGTTGCCACTCCTGACTCATTACCTCGCCTTTCTGAGACTGTGGTAGAGCACATCCATGCCATAGAGACAGTGGGACTGACCTTGGGTGTCCTTCCCTATACTGTGCTGGGGGATCACGCTTGGCTCCTGGCTTGTGTGTCCTTGTGGAGCAGCCTCTTTCTAGCATCTGCCTGATCCTTGTATCAGTTCTGATTCCATCAGACAAAACTGAAAGATTTCTGGACTATAAACTAATCATAAGACACACACACACACACAAAGAAAAGAAATTCAAGAATAACATCCCACTGACTTGTTAATTAGTCATTTATGAGTAAATAAAACAGATTGCAGCATCTTTCCAATCAAGTCACCCATAGAATTAATTTTAAAATGGTTACTGAGTCAAAAAAATTGCCTTTTTTCTTATTCATATTTCCAGAAAGTAAATGTTTTTCCAGATATAATGATGATGTAAACCACAATAAAAAATAATAGTATGGTAGTATCACTAAGCAACAGAAAATTAAGTCAAGTTATTCATGACTACAAAGCATATTCTGACAGATTGACCAAAACAGTAACAAAGGAATTTTAATGTACACAGTTATAAATACAGTACAATGATCTACCTCACAGTCATTTCAAAGTCTTCTGCAAGCTAATCTAGTTGACCTTCCTATGTACAGAAAGTTGAACTAGATAATTTCCAGAGGTCCTTCCAAATTCCTCCTTTCTGTGATTCTGCGATTCAAAAGTTTCATAAATTCATCTTTTGACTCTTCTGAAAACACTAGCCTTTGACTGCGCAAGTTTCACTTTCACCTCTGCGTGTACCATGATGGATAAGCACACGTACGTCTCTATGTTCCAGTTTCTCAGAACAAGCGTATGTAAAGATCTCTCCCTGCATCACAACCTGACATTCATGTTAGCCCTCTACACCTGATGTGCTTGTTTCTTGTTTTATGCCCCCACCCCCTCACATATTATCTCACATTCAGCACCTAAACATACAATCTTATTTCCACTCAAAGAAAGTAGTGTCACAAAAAAACTAGTGTATGGAAAGAATAAAAAAAAAATCTGACCCATAATCTCAGCAGAGATTTTTATCTCAAGATTCAGCAGCTTTATTTATTTCCCTACTTGAATCATAGGTAGAGTGAATTTGTATCCATTCAATGAAAACTCACAGAAAAAAACCAAACCGAAACCAAAGATCCAACTTCCATTTTAGGATTTGTCTGAGCTACAGATTGGTAGTAGCTCAGTTTCCTTACTAGAAACATGTGACAAAAGGTCTTCCTTGTCCTTGTAAACCTGTAATGTCTTTTGAGGTTTTTTTTCCTACAGTTTAATGTAATTATAAAGTTTATATTTATATCTCTCTGTGTGTATATATCTATATCCCTCTGTATATGGATGCAGTAATTAATATGGATTCTACTGTTAACAGAATGCTGTCAGGGCTCCCCCCAGTAACATTAAAAGGAAACAACAACAGGGACATAGAGTTAGAGACAATTTTAGAAAATCTACTTCCTAAATTCCAATTTCTTGTCTCTATTTTCATTACTTTTTAAAAGTAATTTCCTCTATAGAATTTTATTTCATCTAAAGTGATAAAGATTTTGTCACTCTTGTGAAGTATTTTGTTATCTACCTATGACAATAAGAGCTACTATAAAACATAGTAAACTATGTATGTATGTGGGTTATATATCAAGAAAAGGTTCTTCACCCAGAGGGCAGCTGGGCACTGGAACAGGCTCCCCAGGGCAGTGGTCACAGCACCAAGAGTGACAGAGTACAAGAGGCATATGGACAGTGCTCTCAGGCACATGGTGTGACTCTTGGGATGTCCTGTGCTTTGCCATGAGTTGAACTCTGATGATCTTGAAGGGTCCCTTCCAACTCATCATATTCTATGATTCTATGAAAATCTTACATCTAGAGATAGCACAATTGTTTATGGGATCATGTTTACCCAGCCAAAAATAACACTCAACCCATCACTTTAGATACCCCAGTTAAAATGGAAGTATACAGCAAATTGAATACATACATTAATTGAATATATGGTTAGAAGATTGCTTGCAAATAATAGATTCAGTCTCTGAGGCTAGGACTTATTTTGCTTAACTTCTCTCTTCTGTGTTAAATGTCAGTGTTCTCATTGCAGAGAAGAGAAGGCAGCACTTTCAAATGCATAAGTGATCTGACTTTAAACATTTGGTATTGCATGGGAAGAACAGCATGGTAAAAGTACCAGCTTTTCCCTCCAAAGTGTGAAAAGTCTAGCCAACTAAATGAAATGTAGGTGTGTATCTTGTAGACTCTTGCGTCTGTTCAGGTAATAATTTAAATTCCCAAGTGGAAACAAAAGTGAAATTAGATTAAAAGTATTTTGTAAGTATTTGCTGCTTACTACTGTGCCCTCTGCTCTTCATTAAAGACTTTAGCACTCACTGATTCCAGTAGAGATGATTATACCACCCTAGTACTACCCAATACTCAATTGCTCTGTGGAATTACATGAGATATTGAAGAAGAACGATAAAAGTAAACCTACATTCAGTTTTTATAGGAACAAGGGTTGAGCTACTAATGTGAGTGACTGATTCATGAGACTGTGGCTGAGTTCTCTGTGACCTCCCAGATTCAATAGTATAGAATGCCTTAAGGATGAAATTTTGACACTCCAGTGAAAAGAATTTCTGATAGGAAAATGCCATAAGTAATTTGTACACTCTGGGAAAATAAAACGTGCTTTTAGCTGGAATAATTGGTGTTTCGTTATGAATGAAAGAAGCAAAAACACTTAAGCATCTGGATACTTACTCATATTGTTAAACCTGAAAGCGTAGGAGACCTAAAATTGTGGTTAGACATCTTAGGTTCCTATATTTGTGTGATTCTATGTATGCCTTATATAGCTCATCTTGACTTCACAAAATTTAAATAAGCAGCTGTTAAGAATTCTTTTGTACATTCTACACACAAAGGAACATGATTTATTCCTGTTGTAGCCATATTTCAAATTGTTGAAGTTGCACTATCTGATGTTTCAGGATTGTTCATTTTCATAACTCTGTAGTTAGCATATAATATGATTTTAACAACTTCCTTAGTTTAATTTTAAGTTTGAATATTCATGGAATGTATTATAAATTCCAATCAGAATGATGACTATTGATACACTTGTTCACATCCCCACACGACAATTTTAAGAGTTTGTTTTCTTACCACTTATGGGACTGAGTGTCCCCTCATTTCATGCTCTGGCTGTACATATTCTATCATTAAGCATCTGACAGTGTCCATTTGTGGTACAGAGGAAGAAAGTGCCAGATCTGGGACTGTGAATTCCATGTGTTTTCAGAGCCAAGTGTCCAAGATATATGTTCATCAACTTTCAGATGGTGAAGTAACAGACCATGCAATTATGGCACATGGAAAAGTCATTATTTGAAACATCCACCATGCTGAGGGTGAGGGTTTCAAATAGAGAGGGCAGGCAAAGCTGGCAACTGTTTTGATCTCTGTTTTCCTGGTGGCTACACCAAAAGTCCATTTGGACCCTTTGGGTCCTTGAGGTCCTCTTTCCTGAGGGTACTTGGTTGGTTAACACCAGAGGAACTCCTAACTGTCCTAACTGTCCTGCCCAGACAGAACCCCTACATACTGTGGGAGAAGATAAAGTCCCTGTAGTGAGAGACTGGGAAAGGTAGTGTAGATTATTCCTCAAGCAGCTGTGGGATTGTCTTCACTCAAGGACCTGAGTGTACTTGGTAAATAATGCAGAAAGATGAGGAAATCCAGTGTCTACTTTCTGGAGAATTTTCTTCCTTGGGAAGAAATAACCAGTGATGTGAGTTGTATGTCGTAGGAAGTAATGTAGCAGGAACTACCTGAACTGATGAAGAATGAGCTTCACAAGGAACCGGGTGAGCACAGCAATGGCCCAAATCAAGCTGGTGCTGGCATTCAGCAATCAAACATATTGCTTCTGTTGTCCTGAGCAAACACTGTGATACATGAGTCCCAGATCATAGTCTGTTCTTCTGGACATTTTGTGGAGTGACAGAGACACATAGAGTGGGCAAATCAGCTCTCTCTGTTAAGGCGCAGGGTAGTTAATCAGAATCTATAAACCATAAAGACAGTTTAAGGATGTAGCATAATTTATAAGTGTTGGTAAAAGGGGATTTCAGCAATAAGAAACATACAATTTGATGGTCAGAAGATATGTACATCTATCAAATTATGTGGAACCTGAGCATTTTGCAAATGGTATAGAGTAAGGGCTAGAGATTGTATTGGATTTGGCTGGGATGGAGTTAACTTTGCCCTCAGCAGCCCATATAGTACTTTGCTTTTACTTGTAGTTGGAAGAGTGTTAGTATTTTGACTGTTGCTGAGCAATACTCCTACAGTATCGAGGCTATCTTTGCCAAACTCCCACAAAAAAGCCACTAGGCTGGTTCCAGACAAGATTTTGGGAGGAGACACAGCTGGGACAGATGACACAAACTGTCCAAAGGGATGTGTCATACCATATGACATCATGCTCAGCAATAAAAGCTGAGGGGAAAGAGGAGGAAGGGGAGCAGTGTTTGTTGGTAAGGTGACACTCTCCAAAGGAAGTGCTACATGTACTGAGACGCTACGTGCCAGGAAGTTCACCTGGTGATGGCAAGTAGAGAAAAAAAATCATGTGTTGATTTGCTTCTCTGCACAACCTTTTGCTTTCTTTGCTTAAACTGCCTTTATCTCACCCCACAATTTTTTCATCTTACTTTCTCCCACTGCCCTGCTGAGGTGGAAGAGTGAGAAAGCAGCCAGCCAAGGTTAACCCACCACATTTACTTAAAAAAGAGGTCCAGTCTTTGGAGTCAAAATATACTCCAGTGACAAGCCTTCAAGCCTTTTGCATATCTGGAGAATCTATGTAATTAACAAGAGAAACAAAATTAAACCGAACATAGACAGACTGAAACTAACATATGATGACATTTTCAATGATAAAATCCAGTTTGAATTTATCCTTAATATAAGAGACAAAGATATTTTAGGTAGTGGAGGAATCCCTAGATATGCAGTGGCCAGCATGAAAGATGATGAGTAAGACAGAAATTATCTTTGCAATGACTGAAGGAATTAAATTTTCATTGACTTCTATGACATGAAAATTTTGTGCTGGTTTGTTTTCTTAAATTTCCCCCAGATAACTTGTTTTTTTCTGGAAATCACTGGTTCTGAATACTTTTGTACATTCATAAAATAGATTGATATTTAATCTTTGGGGGAAATGCATCTGTTAACATTTTCTGCAAAGCATTAGTGAAAAGTATTTCCCAATTAAAGTCAGAAGTTTTCAGAGGATGTAATGGAGTCACCATAGATATTTTCCAGAGAGTAGAAATCTCAGCAGGTGGAAAATGTTTGGTTTGTAATTAACAGTATGTAGTTATTGTATAGGAATGTGATTTTTTATTTTTAAAGCTGGCAATTTTACTTCCATGTTTCCATTTAAATTTTCTACCAGGAAAAAAATATTGAAGACAAAAAATGAATGGTTAGATAAATAAAGGGTTTTTTTCTCATCAAGTGTATGCACTTCTCCTTTCTTCAGACCAGTGATACTGTATGTCTGAGATGTCCTTTTCTTATATCATGACCCATCCATGTCGCTTCTTGTTCCCATCCCTCTCCATTACTTTTTCTCTACGCAAGTACTTGCTTCATTTCTACCAGTCTGTTCCCAAATATGAAAATAAGCTGATTCTAGCAGATTGTGAAAAAATGTCCAAGGATGGCATATCAAAATTTCCAAACACTGTTACGCATCATCATCAGATGGAATTAAAAGAACCATTTCTCCCTCAACAGCTCCAGACAACCAAGGAATAATGAAACACATTTCTGTATCTTCACTAGACCCAAGTATGGCTGCATTTTTTGAGATTCAGATAATTCCTCAACACAGCCTTTAAACTATTATCACACATTTTTTTTAAAGTTTGGAAAGATGTTCATGGACATGGAGTTCTTTTTCTTTTCTTTTTCTTTTCTTTTCTTTTTTTTCCTTTTCTTTTCTTTTTTCTTTTCTTTTCTTTTCTTTTCTTTTCTTTTCTTTTCTTTT
>VWZW01008203.1:607879-650617 GCA_013397115.1 Edolisoma coerulescens | reverse complement strand
TTTTCTTTTTTTTCTTTTTTCTTTTCTTTTTCTTTTTTTTTTTCTTTTCTCTTTTCTTTTACATAGGATAACTGCTTGTTACTACTACCTATACAAAATTGTGGTTGTGCCACAAAAAGATAAAAAAAGTAAATCAATCTAGCCACAGACATGTAGTCAATTTGAGAAACTCTTAAGTCAAGTCATGAGTAAATCAAATAAATCTGATGAAAATCCTTTTCTTAATTGAATTCTAACAGCCAATATCTACTGGTTCACAGTGAGTTTTTGTCACATAACTCATTAAACGCATAAATTGTTGTATGGCTTCATTTCCATATTGCTCTTTAAATATGTATAAGGGGTAAAAGATTAGCAATGCATTTAACTAACTCTAAATACCCACAAACTGATAGCTTTTTTTGAGCAACAACAGGTAATTCCTGTGAAAAGCCTCTTATAAACCTGTTTGCTTCTCTGTTTTTTATAATTTGCCTTAAAAGCACTCTTACAGTTCATCCTTGAAGGAATTCCACCTGGTTTCAGAACTACATAATGTAGATATGATAAAGATTGCAGTTGTGACCTTGAAGATTTTCCTTATATGGATGATGGGAGCCAATCAGAGAATCCCAGGTGGATTGCAAAGTGTAATTGTGCCTCTAAAAAGACCAGTCATGATCTAAAAACTTGAATAAAATGAACAGGAATTTGCCTAGAAAATACAGAATAGAACTCTAATTCTACTTATCTAGAAAATGTACAACTAAATTTAGACAAAATTTCACGTGTTTATCAAACTGAGCTCTGAATAATTCTGCGCCTGGGTTTGTTGTTTCTTTTTTTTTTTTTTTTTTTTGGTTTTGTGGTATTTCTTACATACTGTCTCTAGAGTCTTCTCAAACTTGGAATTATATCATCATATCCAAGTATGTTCTTTCTCTGATATTCTCTCAACTATGTAAATGGGTCCTTACTTATAAGTTTTCTTAAAACTGAAGTTGTGTATCTAGCCTTCTTTTTGGTAGTACTAATATAAATGTCTCACAAAGCTCAAATGGGATTAGTCTCAGAGGGTTTATATCTTTGGGTGACACTACAGTAGGAAGTAATTAAATAACCGCTCTCTCTCTTCCACTCTCCTTTTTTTCCTTTGTAGCTTCATTTCTTGTTTCAGACTTCTCCCCTACCCTATAAAATAACTTCTTTAAATGGCAGTATCTAGAAAAAGAGTGAAAATAAAAATTGTTTAAAATAAAAAAAATTCCTCTAATACTATTTCTTTAGCTAAACTTAAATTTTTATGCATAACTCTTTCAGGTCCTAGAATTTTTGCTGGGAAAACAGCCCAGCCTGATTTGCAGTATGCTCAGTTTTTCTCTAGCATCTCAGCCTTCCAAGAGACTGATAATTTTTGATCTCACATCTCAGCATTTGCAGAACAATGCTCTTAGAGGATGGGAGCTAGAAGGATTCTTTTCATAGCCACAAGTTACACGGCCCATCACTTCACACTTTTCCTCTACTTTGCTGATAGTTTTTGCTTTTCTTGACATAAACACATATGGGGCTCCCTTTGACTTAATTTTATGCTTTCAGACAGGCAGAAATACAAATCTGAGCAAAAAAGGTCACAGATAATTTTCATTAAAATTTAATACAGGCATTTTCTCAGCTCTTCACAGGGGATTTTTATAAGCATAAGCAGGGAAATCCTCAATAAGAAGAATCTTCAACTCTGCTTTAATTTCTTCCTATAGTAGTATATGAAATCCTAGAATGTTTAATAATTCTCTGGTAGCGGAAAAGGTATGTATATTTTTAATTTGCTGGTTTAGTGTATATTAAGATGTTGCTAAATAGCAGGTTGCAGCTAGTTAGGTTTGTTAGTCATTCTACCTTTAAAGCATTGAAGTATTTTCTGTATAAGAATTGTGAGGATTATTTTTCAACATAGGAAAGACACAGAGAAATGAAACATGTAAAGTTGCCAAATCTAATTGAAATAATAAAAGATTCAGAAACCAGATAATGAAAACTAGCTTTTAACAAAGCGATTTTAACATGCTAACACCATCAAGTAATTTGGGTAATATTTTATTTTGATAAATATACTTTACATCCAAAATAGTAACAAGTTTTGGTATGAGACTACATAATGAAATGCAAAACTAATTTTTTTTTTCAAACTGAAATTACTCCATGTTAGTTGAATAAATAGCACTAAAGACAGAAACAGAAGGTGGGAGAATATAGTATTAAATACAGTTACAGAAGTTAAAATTTTAAAAGGCACCATCTCACTATTATATGTATGCTTGTAGAACATGCAAAAGGTACTTGTGGAATTAGAACTTGTGGAGATGGTAAAGTTATGAATTTCTCTCTATAAATGGAGGGCTGTGTATTCCTTGACAAAATAAAAATAAATATCTGTTGACATCAGTTAATGTACCTTTTCCCCAGACACTCATTTGCACCTTATTGCTGAGTAAGGCATATATATATACATGACTTGTTCTTGAAAAGTTAAAAGACAGTAACTTTGGTCTTCTTATATTTCTCAGTGAATCTAAGCTATAAGTTTAGAAGAAAAATTGGGAACTGTTGCAGGCCTGGTGGAGATAGAGAAAGCAGAACTGCATCATCTATGTAAAATAAGAAAATAATACTAGATATTAAGGAGCCGTAGATAGAAATAAAACAAGAAATACCTCATAATATTTCTATTTATATGCTACTCAGCTTCAATTTCTATGTAAAGTATAAAAAATCTGCATCAGGTAGTTACAGATCTGGAAACAAGCATAATTGAAGAGTCTGTCAGGAATCAAATTTATAATAATATACTTAATGGGTTTCAACCTCCAAAACCTTCATGTATTGGACCTTAAAACTCACCCCAGACAAAGTCCTGTCAGTACAGCAACCTTAAATTAAACATTTTGTATGATGTGGTAGGTTGGCCCTGGCTGGACACAAGGTGCCCACCAAACCCATTCTATTTCTCCCATCTTCAGCTGATCAGGGGAGAGAAAATAAAACTGAAGGCTCATGGGTCAAGAAAAGTTCAGGGAGAGATCACTCACCAGTTACTGTCATGGGCAAAAAAGACTTGACATGGGGAGGTAATTTAATTTATTAACAAGCAAATCAGTAGGATAATGAAAAATAAAATCAAATGTTTAAAACATTTCTTCTCCCAATGTTCACCTTCTTCCTGGGCTTAACTTCACTTGTTAAATTCTCTACCTCCTTGCCCCTGGCTGCACAGAAAATGTGTGTTGCAATCAGTTCAGCACATGCTGTCTCTGCCACTTCTTCCTCCTCAGGGAGAGGGCTCCTCATACTCTTTCCCTGCTCAAGTGGGGCATCCCTCTCATGGGAGACAGTTTTCTGTGACATCCTCTGAATCCTTGCCACGGACTTCAATTCTTCATGAACCGCTTCAGTGTGGATGCCTTCCATGGAGTCGCAAATCCTGCCAGCAAACCTGCTCCAGTGCAGGCTCCTCTCTCCACAGGATCACGGATACAGCCAGGAGCCTGCTCCAGCAGGGGCATCCCCCAGCCTTCACAGCTTCCATGTTTGAGCATCCACGTGTTCTTGTGTGGGATCCTCCAGGGGCTGCAAGCGGATCTCTGCTGCCCTGTGGACCTTCATGGTCTGCAGGGTCACAGCTGCCTCACCATGGTCTTCACCAGGCTGCAGAGGAATCTCTGCTCCAGTGCGTGGATCATATCCTCCCACTCCTTCTGCACTGACCTTGGTGCCTGCAAGAGTTGTTCATCTCAAAATTCCCACTCCTTTCTTCTATGGCTGCAATTGGTTGCATGGAACATTTTTTTCCCTTCTTAATTACATTGTCCCAGAGGCACTATCACCATTATTGGCCACTCCTTCCTTGGCCAGAGGTGGGTCTGTATTGGAGGCGTCTCACATAGGCTCCACTGGATGTGGGTGAAACCCCTTGTAGCTTTTCAGAGTCCATTCCTGCATCCCCCTGCTACCAAAACCTTGCCACATCAACTCAATACACATGATCACAGTGTTCCCAGGTGAACTAAACCAGTCCTTTCAAATAGTACACATACATATACATGTTTCTTTTTGGGTGCTCGTGCTCATGAGCAAGTTATTGTTCCATTGGCTTCCAAAAGAACTGAAGAACAGATCTTTTCTTAACTCATTAAACAGTTTTTTTAATGTGATTTCATTCTTCAATGTATGCATTCTTTAAAATACTTGTTATGTGTGACATTTATCCAAATTCTTTATGAAACTACCCATCTAATTTTTCCTTAATTGGACTTGGATCTTTTATCTGCAGGCTGCTTTTTTTTTCTGAAATTTGTGATTGTCTGCTTTTGACTTAAGCTACCTGACTTATATAAACAAGACTACATGAAAAAAAATTAGGAAATCTCTAGATGTTTTGAGGACATAAGTGAGATGATCTCTTCCGGGAAAAATTAATCTTTGCTATCTTGTGAAGTATTTTCACTGAAAGTATAGAGACTCCAGACAGGTATTCCCCATTTATTACTGAAAAGAGAATAGAAATAATTTCAAAAAGTGAGGAAGAAGGCGTAAAAAGTAAGCAGCTATGATTTGTAATACAACTTGTAACCATTGAAATACACAAAACTAAAGACAGCCATGAATAAAGGATTAAGACTGGTCAGCAGTGTAGAGTAAAGCAAAGACAGTGTTTAGGAACACAGTGGTCCAAAGAGAATATGTCATAAACCAGTTCTGCTAAAACTGTTTTTTAGGATTTTTGTGCTACATTTGGAGTTGCTCTATTTTTTACTGTAATACAGAACTTCAGATTTTCCATCTTAACTTCCACACCATTTTCCACATTGTCATCATTGCAGCCATTGCCATGACATTGAACCATACTGTGAACTGTCATGCTTTGTTCTTTCAGCAGTAACAGTTTCGTAGAGTATATGAATTATGTTTCACTCAACTGACAGATAAACAGTTAGGCTTTCTTTCTTCTTTTAACAACTCTTAAATTATTCATTAAGTGGCCTTCACAATGGTAGCAAGAAGTCTTTTCTTCTGCTGTTTATTTGGATAGAATACGTTCAATTTAAGCCTGAGGGTAAAGTTATGGTTTTGTGTAGCCTAGCAGTTGTCAGAAAAAAAGTTACCATTATTTTTTTAGCTATCAGTAAAAAGTTCTTATGTTTGTTTTTTTTTTTTTTTTTTTTAATGAGCTTCTTTACTGGTAAGCCTAAAAATTAGACCTCATTCATAGCTGTAGTGGGTTGACCTTGGCAAGCCACTAGGTGCTCACCAAACTAATTGCTCTATCACTCACCCTCCTCAACATGATACAGAGAAAAAACATGACAAAAAATTTCTGGGTTGAGATAAGGGCAGGGTGATCACACAGAAATTACTATCACAGGCTAAACAGATTCGACTTGGGGAAATTAATTTAATTTGCTGCCAATTAAACAGAGCAGGATGATGAGAAATAACAAACCTCCAAAGGCCTTTCCTCCCATCCTTCCCTTCTTCCTAAGCTCATCTTCATTCCCACCTCTTCTGCTTCCTTCCATTAAATGGTGGATGGGGAATGGGGATTACAATCAGTTTATAACACGCTGTCTCTTTATTCCCCTTTCTCATTTTTAGCTGTTCCAGAGTAGGGTCTCTCCCATAAGATACATCTCTTGATGGAATTTGCCAGTGCGTGTCTCCTCATGAGAATGCAGTTCCTCAAGGACTGTTCTGGCAAAGGTCATTTCCATGGGGTACAATTTTAAACGGATAGGCTGCTGCAGTGTCATTCCCCCATAGCGTCACAGGACAGAAAACCTGCTCCTGCATGGGCTCCCTGTGGGTACCTACTCCAGCATGGGGTCCTGCATGGACTGCAGGATGGATATCTGCTCCACCATGAAGGCAGCAACGTGCATCACTCTTGTCCTATGGTGCCTGGAGCACCTTCCCTCTTCCGTCTTCACTGACCTTGGTGTCTACAGAGTCTTCTCACTCTCATCTTCTCAGTCCTCTCTCACAGCTGCTGTCACACAGAAATTTTTACATTTTTTAAAATTTCTTATCAAAGAAGAGCAAACAGCATCATTGATTGTCTCGGCTTTGACCAAGAGCATGTTCATCCTGGAGCTGGATGAATTCATCTCTGCCTGATAAGGGGACAGCTTCTGAAATTTTCTCACAGAAACCTTCTCTGCTAGTCTTTCCACTCCCTCTTACCAAACCTTGCCACATAAACCCAGTAATATAGTTCTGAAAAAAACCTTCATAGAGTATTTTCTGATTTTTGAGATAAATTCTCTAAGTTTTAAACTCTAACTCTCCTTGAGGAATTTTTTTTTACCTTGCTGAATAATTTAAAAAATGTTAATTTCAAGGAAAGGTTCTAAAAAATTGTTCAGTGTGATTTTACATATTTGAAAATTAAAATTTGTGCAAGACATAAGAATCTCACTTTCCTACCCCTTTTAATCTTTGCTGTCCTGTTTTAAACTGTCAGGTCTTACCCATTGTATCTTTGTATGTTGATTTGCAGAAATAATTGTAAATCTGAGGAAAAAAGCCACAACAAGCATAATGAATATATTATATATTTGTTAAGAACATTGTGCATTTTTTAAAACCAGTTCATCCCCAAACTAAAATTGTTTTCTTTGCAATCAGCTCATGCAAAGACATAGACTATAATTACACAGATGTTACAAATATATCATGGCAAATAATTCTTTATGAGTTTCAGCAGAGAAAAAAATTAAACAAATAAATCTGATGTACTTTGAAATAAATGTGGATTTTACCTACTTTTTTTTTTTTATTTGAATTAAATATTTCATTACACTGTGGTGTTTCTAGAGCACAAAAAAATTACCTGAAACTTGGAAAAATGCTTGAGTAAAAGTGGTATCAATGTATAATAGCTTTGTTATCTCATATTTCATAGCATAATTTTTGTTAAAGCCATAAGAGTATCAATATTTTAGCATCCTTTTTTTTTACTATTTATATACATTCTTGTACATACATGAGAATGAGAAAACTGTGTCTTTAATGTAGGGACTTCTAGAATATATATTTTCCCTAATACAAGATTTGGGCAATGAGTCTAAATTAAATATTGATACTTGGTGAAATAAATAAATAAATAAATAAAATATGATACAGTACTTACAGAATATTGATAGTGATAGTCTTTTAATTTTAGGGCTATTGTCTTAAAGAATCAGATTAATAAACAATGAATATCCATATTTTCATTTCATCATGTTTTTTACTGATTGCCTCAATGCAGCATTTTGGTGTCACAGATTATTTTTTAAAAAGAATGGTTTCTAGCTGGACCTTAGAACATTCTTTTCATGTGCAAAACAGTATTTAGTTACAGCCTAATTTGCTTCCTCCTTGCAATATAATATAATAGCTGTAGTATTTAACTTAGAAAGTATAAGACAGAATGTGATTTCATTGTATCTCTGAGGTGTAGATTATTAGAGTGAATTACAAGATCCTTCTTACAGTTTATGTGCGAAGAGTGACATATTTATTAAATATTCAATATTATATCTAATCTTGTCCAAATACTGATAAATTTGACCATAATGAAGACTGTTAGCTCCTTGCAGCTTTTAAAAATTAACTTTAAAGTTAAAAGCCTATTGAACTGGTTTTCTGTATGTATCTAAAAACAGATTTAGAAGGATGTCTGGGTAGACACTGGTATTTTACTTCTACACATGAATTGAGTAAGAATCAACTCAGTTCTGAAAACTGCTTGGATTCCTAAAATGTGACTATACTCTTTTATAAGTCCTTCCTATTGTCAAAAGTCCAGAGCACTAGAGGATACTATCATGGCTAAAGAGATTCAGGTTTACATAAATTTTTCTTTAATTAATGTTAAAATTATTAGAACTAAAATTTTTAAAATTGTAGAATATTTTAGGTTCGAATAGATCTTCAGAGGTAACTTTATCCAACTTCTTGCTGAAAGCTGACCATGTTAAAGCATGCTGCTAAAGAGCTGTGTCAGTCGAGTTTGGAACAACTCCAAGGATGGAGACTCCATAACCTTTCTTGGCAACCTGTTCCAGCATTTGACCACTCCCTAATATCTTTTTGTAATTTTCTGTGTTTTATCTGGTGTTTGTTGCCTCTTGTCCTACCACTGTTCACCCTTGAGAAGATCATCATATCTTTTCTGTACCCTTCTATCAGATAAGAGTAGGTAACAATGAACAACAATAAGATCCCGTCTCAGACTTCTGTTTTCCAGTGTTGAACAGACACAGACCCTTCAGCTTACTGATACGTCATTATGAGGTTAACACCAGTTAACTTCATACACCTTTTATCGTATGCTGTTTACAAATAAATTTAAAATAATCTCTCTACTTTCAGAATGATTCTTTGATTAATGCTCATATTCAAAATTTTACAGTCATTTCCAAATTACCTAACGAGTAAAAATTTGGTATAGTTGCTCATATCTTCAATGGAATGACAAACTGAGACAGTAACTGTTAATTAGTTAATGTAGGTTGTGCACTCTTTCAGTAAATTTTTCTAATGAATTTTGCTATTTGGGAATTGTGAAATCTCTTTTTAAAATTCTGGTGGAGAATAATCCTAATTTAGGAGAGGCATATACAGAATTTTTATTAATGTTCTTAAAGCTTCTGCTAATTGGCTATAAAAATTTACTGTTTATATATCTGAGGATATTTTGAAATTGTTTGCATGCAGGAAATGCTTAGGACACTTACAAATACGTAATTTTCCTATTGTATTGCAGAATTTGTATCACAAACATTGCCTCATACCTATGTATTTATACGAGGGACTGTTTGAACTGACTGTACGCAAAGTCTCATATAAGAGAGACTACTTCTCTAACATTTATTCTTTAAAATTTAAAGACCTCATATTAGACACTGGTCATTAACATAATGCTATTGTCCACGGAATAGGAAAAAAATAGACACCTGCTCATCTATTGGGCCTCACATCACCTGGCAGTCTTGATCTCTCCTTCAAATATTAATTCCATTATTCTGACAATTTTCAGACATGAACCAATCAGATGATACAGTTTGGTAGAAGACCATGAAAAAAAAAAAAAGAATTCTTAAAGAAACTGTATTTTAAATGAGCTCTTGTAAATATAATCCACAATAAGATTGCCTTGCTTACTGTACATATTTCAGCATTTCCTTTTTTCTGTCTAAGGATTTGCAAGTTCCTCTGAAACAAAGGGAAAAGCAACTTTAACTGTCATTAAAACAGTTCCATAGGTGTTCCCATGCCAGGAAATCCAGTGGTTTTCCCCTGCTGTCCAAAAAGTAGATACTCTGTGAAAAACTCAATAAATGCTATCAATGAAAAAGGCAGCCAAAGACATAATCCAAGTATTAACATGTTAAAACTGTTTAAAGGAAATAAATTTTTTTTTTTTTAACTGTAAAAGTTGGATCACTTAATTTTTCTTTTTTTCATTATTTATTTTTAATTGAAATAGTTCAGTAAGATCATGAAAATGGCTCAGAGGATCATTAAGGTTTGCATATTTGCTGGTCAGTTTTTCTGTCAGTTTTTTTCTGCCAGTGTTTGTAATAATCAGTTTAAAAAACTAATAATGAGGCATCTAGGCAAAGTTTTTCATTCATATTCCACCTGCAGCTAATGCACATGGATAAACAGCCATCTGGTAGAACCTGTCATTTTTTAAGATGGCAGAGCAAAGCCAGACAGACTTTTTTGTAATTTGTACTACAAGACTTGCTTTTATATGGCCGTATTTGTGGAACATGACTATTGGGTCCAGGGTTTTTTCATTAAAAAAAAAAGGCACCAGAATCTGTTGACCTTTGAAGACAACTCACAAAAAAATGTTTTATTAGAACTAAGTGTACTGAATTGTTTAGATCGAACAGAACATCCATTTAAGTAAAAAAGTCAATAATACTCACTCCTTATTTTGATGCCCAAATGGACCCATGTCCACAGGTTCCATAAGCAGGATGGCACGATGAAATTTCTCTCAGCAGAAATATCCTTCATTTATGAAAACCTCCACACCAGATCTTTTGAACATTTTATGTTGTTATATAACAATACTGTACCAAAGAGCACAGCTGTCCAAGTACGACAACTATTGAACACCAAAAAGATACAGAAAACATTCCTAAGGTGTTTATTAGACTAATTGTTATGAACAAATTATTTGTTTGTTTGTTTCCCAGTACATTTAATTAATTTATGAAGAGCATTGGCTAACACTGAATTACGTGGCCCAGCCTCAGCTACAGCCCCGCCACATCCCAGTCGGTCCGTGAGGCAGAATCCCAGCCTGTCCCCATCTCCAGGGATGTGCCCAATTCCCAAGTGCTGAGTCTGCCCTGGTGCCCCTGGCTGCCCTGTTCCTGGCTGGAGTTAGGCTCTGCCCTGATGGACCCCTGATGAGATCCCACTGCTCCTGGCCCCTGCCCCAGGCTGCTGCTGGCACCTGCTGGGCCCTGGCTGCACACAGCAAGCCAGCTTTCACAGAGGAAAACCAACAAGGGTGGAGAAAATTATATTCTCTCTGAAGAGCCCTCTAAAAGGAGAGAATAAAATGGTTTGAATAATTTCTGGGTAGTTGTGGAACCATTTCCTCCTTCACCAGGATCACAAAGAATGAGGGAAGTCATGGCTACCGGGAAATAATGGAACTCTGGTGAAAAAAACGTCATTAGAAGGACAGTAAGTTATTCATGTTGTACAAACATTAAATACCAAACATGAAAGAGCTAATTATGTGTTAGAGTTTTTAACCCAAAATTTCTAGTTCTAGAGCAAATAGAAATCTGGTATAGAAATCATTCTTCTAGACTGGGAAAACATTCAGTGGACTGAAAATGCAAAATGAAATAATAATTCAAGGTAACTGAAAATAAATCAAGTAGAAATGAAAAATATTAACATTATAGTATATCTTCCCTAATGTGCATACAGGAAAACCAGGTAGCAAATCACTGCTTGAGCATTTG
Source organism: Edolisoma coerulescens (assembly GCA_013397115.1). Taxonomy (NCBI): domain Eukaryota; kingdom Metazoa; phylum Chordata; class Aves; order Passeriformes; family Campephagidae; genus Edolisoma; species Edolisoma coerulescens. Next base: position 639,599 of record VWZW01008203.1, on the reverse strand, counting down.
TGAGTAGTGATTTACATAATTAAAAAATTCACTCTTCTGAGCAGTCACTTCACCTAGTATGAGTAAAATACTGATATCACTGTCTCTAATTATGATGTAGAAGACTTCTTACTTCTAACAAAAGTTAACTTTTGTTAACTTCTAGCTCCTGAATTAAAAGATCAAATTCAGGACTACAGGGTAGAAAACATTATCCAAATTTTTTTGTATTAGTGAGTCATAACAAAGTTGATATAAGAACAAAGCACATTAAAACTAGTTCTTCAAAAAATAAAACAAACTGAAGAAAGGAGGAATGAATGAAAGAGTTGAGAGAAAGGATGAAACTGTAGAATAAAAATCAGATTATAAGGAAGCGTTTTCACAGCATTAGTTCATTGACTTGGTAAAACTGCTGGTTTACTACCTTTTGTAAAATCATGCATATCAGAATTAGCTTTCCTGGAATCCATGCATTTACAGTACTATCAGCTCAACTGAAAGTGACCAGCAAAGTCAATAACTTCCTTTGGTGTTCAAATACACATTACAAAATAAATTTCAGCATCATTTTCCTTTCGGAAGGGTAGAATTTTCTCCTTTAATTTACTGCTTCACTTTCACAGCCCTGTACATAGATGTTTGCCTGCCACATTTGAGTCCAGAACTTAAATTTCCAAATATTACAATTAATATCTTTAACAATAGTGGGTAACATAAAATTAAATTTGTACTACTAAAAAGATACTGGGTAGGAACAATATATTTATGCTAGACTGAAGAAAAAGATGTTCTTAAACAAAAATATAAAACTCAAACTTTGAAAAATTGGGTGGGTTTTTTGTTTTTAAATCTATAGATGAAACAGTGGGCAGAAATTCAAAGAAGCCTGCAGAATATCTCCACCAAGCCACAATTGCACCTGGCAAAAAAAACCCAAACCTGATTTTACAAAAAAAATCTATTTAATTTACTATATTATGACTAGGATTTGAAATTATCTTACCGAAAGATCTACTTTTAATTATGCTTCTAACTGTTGCCAATCATGAATAGTAAGTAGAAATAATTTATTTGTAAGAAGCAAAAATTAATAAATAATAAATCAAACTTTAGAAGACATCTTTCATGCTATCCTATAAAGAGATACCTTCTCCAAACAATTATAATAAAATAAATCCAGTCCACTAAGCTTGATATTTGATGAAATATTTTTAGAAACACAGAGAAAAGATCAAAATATATTTTTATTATATTATTTCCTGCTACTTTAGTTCCAAACCTAACCTCCAATATATTATATATCAAAATAAATCTTCTAATTGTCTAGATGCAGGACAGTTAAGTATGTATAGGACATGACAATTAATGCAACTGCAAAATTTGAGTGAAGAATAAAAATCCAAATACTCTGTCATTAAATAATTCAAATTACCTCTCAATCAAAGTTCAGTGATATACTGTCAGCCAAAGAGTGTCCTCCCCTCCTTTTCTTTATTTTTCTATTTTCTTTTGCAAAGGCCGATATAGTCTGCCACTTGTAACAAAGCAGCATAAATATTAAGTTTCTCTATTGCTTTCTGCTGAATTGCACTAAAGACCTGCCCATATGTGCTAATATCTGCTACATAACCTATAACTTAGATAAAAGAAAAAAACATTATATAACAAAAATAATGAGTTATGGAAAAATGCCCAACTGGAAATTAAGCCCTCCTTCTACCCCTTCAGGTGAGAGAGTCAAAAGGCAGAGATATTATGAGGCAGAGATATTATAAGGCAGAGATATTATGGCTTGAGATAACAATTTACTAGAAACAGCAATGAGATAAGAAAACAAACAGTAACAGCAACAATGCAAATACCAACAGTATACAAAAGAGAGTGACTACCTGCAAAATGCTCACCAAGTCTGACCTGACATGACCACAGCTGGTCAAAGAGACAAAGAACAAAATGGCCCCTGGACCCTCCATGCATACATTTTTTCCCCAAGTCTGAGCCAATGAAAAGCAATTGCAGACAAACCCTTCAGTGAGGACCAGCATTACCCCACCGCTCCATTCACTGCTTGCTCCCCAGAAAAGGACAAAATGGCTATGGACCCCTTCTTCTCAGAAGTGAGAATCCTCTACTTCTGCACCCCAGCAATGAGGTGCGTGGTAGAGAATAACAACCTAAACACGCCCACACAGCTCCAGGCTCTTCCCCCCTCACATCCTGGGCTGAAATTAGAAGAAGAATTTAAAGATTACTTACTTGCATATGTTCTTAAATAAGCAATAATTATTGTCATCAGTAAGTCTTTAGTCTTCATTAATTTAACACTAAATGTTGAGTCTCCAAAGAGAAGCAAACATATTTCTAACTGCAAATTGTAAGACTAACAGAATCAAAGAACCTTGTTAATTAAACATAGTCACCTTGTCAATTACAAAAGTAAGCATAAAGCACCCTTAGAGAGTGTAAAAGAGAAGAGAGCAGAATCAGTAAGCTTTAAATATTCACAAAGAGCTCCAAACCAATCTGAATAAGCTTTTTGCTAAACTTGAGGAGAAAAAAGAAAAAGCAAACAACCACTAAGCTGTAGGGCTTCTATCATTTTCTTTCCATCCCTGCGACCCTATAGTCTTATGAAAAAACATTCCAAATGTGGATTAGAATCAAACCCATGCAACAAAGATACATATAATACACAGGCAAAATGAAACCACAGACCACATTATAAATGTATTTAAATAATTGGAGTAACTCTTGTTAAATAGGAGACCTTACATTAAACTCAGTACTGGAAAACAAGCACTGGTTTATACTGAACTTCAAGAAAAATAACTGGGGTAAATATTAATTAAAGTTTATTTGTGTTTATATTTCCAAATGTGTGAGTGTGTTTCACAAAGTGCATACAAATTCAGGAATATATCTAGTATAAATGTAGTTTACCTTTATGTAATATGTTTCGACCATATACACCAAGACAAAGTTGAATCAGGATAATAAAGGCGAGTTATCCAAAAAGCTGATTAATATAGTCAAAGAAAATATTAATATATTAATAGATACTGTCATGGTTTGACACTGGCCCAATGCCAGGCACCCACGAGAGTCGCTCGCTAGCCCTCCCCTGCCACAGCTAGGCAGAGGAGAGAAAAAAAATTGACGAAAGATTCATGAGTGAGATAAGGACCGTGAGAAAAACAAACACTTCAAGGGCAAAACAGGCTCAACTTAAAGTTGCAAAGTGAATTTATTTCTAACAGAATCAGAGGAGGATAATGAGGAATAAAATAAGCCCTTAGAACACCTTTTTCCCCCCAACCCCTCCCTTCTTCCCACCGACAGCACAGGGAGACAGGGTGTGGGGGTTTGGTCAGTTCATCACTGAGATTTCGTTTTGCTGCTCAGGGAGAGGAGCCTTCCCCTGTGAGGCCGTGGGGTCCCTCCCACAGGAGACTGTTCTCCATGAACTTCCCCGGCGTGGGTCCACTCTCACGAGCAGCAGCCATACCATGCCTGCTGCAGTGTGATTTCTCCCACGGGCAAACAGTCCTCCCAAAACTCCTGTGACATGGGTCCCTCTTTCCACGGGGTGCAGCCCTGCAAGGAGAGGCTGCTCCAGCCTGGAAGCAGGGCCCTCTCTCTCCACCAGGACTCCCACTGGATCACAGCCTCCTCCAGGCATCCACCCACACTGGTGTGAGCACCTCCCCCACAGGCTGAGGGTGGATCTCTGCATCCCCCGTGGATCCTCATGGGCTGCAGGGTCACAGCTGCCTCACCATGGCCATCACCACGGCCTGCAGAGGAATCTCGGCTCTGGCACCTGGAGCACCGCCTCCCCCTCCTTCTCCACTGACCTTGATGCTGCCATGTTGTCTTCCCTCACATGTTCTCACCTCCTCCTCATCTCTGACTAGAAAAAAAACCTGTGTGCCCTTTTGTTTTGATTTTCTTCTTAAGCATGTTATCACAGAGGTGTCACCAACCTCTCTCATTGGCCCAGTTTTGGCCAGCAGCATGTCCATCCTCAGAGCCATCAGGAATTGGCTATGCCAGGCATGGTGGAAGCTTCCAGCAGCTTCTCACAGGAGCCACCTCTGTGGCCGCCCTGCTACCAAAAAGTCAGGCTGTGCAAAACCAATACAGACACAAAGAAAAGACTAATAAGCTGTTTATACACAAGATTTGTTTTAAGGAGGAGGTCTGGGGGGTTAGGGCATTACTATTGTTTTACTTCTAGATAAATATGTTTCTGACTGAGTGTTTAATGATAAATAAACTTTTAATATAGCTCTGGATCAAAAGGAAAAATAATGGCAACAGGCTCATAAATAAAATCTTATTAGGTAAAGAATTTACCTGAGGTAATCCAGTGTGCCAAATGTCAACATTCAGCATTGACATAGTGCTTACATTTCCTACATATAATATTGCATTCAAAATTATACTATGGGTAAAAGAGGATGGCCTTCCATGAGTATCAATGAACTTACTGGAAACTAATGCTAATTATATAATTAATGAACTAATGTCCCTTTCAGCAAAGTTTATCACTGTCATACACAAAAACTCCTTTTTCCTCTGTTTACCCTTTTTTTCGCTAGTGCTACAGTTAATCTTAAACTGCCCAAGTCCCGAGGCTGATGGTACCCACCTTACTCCACATGGATACTGAGGGTTCCAGAGCTGGTAATGACAGACATTCCTCACTGGGAGACAACAGGTTTGATGGAGAGAGATTTCTTCCTTCCCTGTCTTTGATCTGCTTAGTGTGACTTTCATATATTTGCTAATGCAGTCTTACTTGCTCTTTCTTCACTGATCCCCTGCACAGATTTGTTAAACATTTATCATATATCATATTCATGAAGATAACCAAACTCCCAAGACACTCAGTCATTACCCGATCGTTAAGCAATTATTATGACAGCTTAAACAACCTAAACTTAGCTCATGCTAAGACAAGTCTACACAATTCTTCAGGCTTCAATGATGGCAAAAGCCTTTATCTTTTATTGGTCATAGCAATGACATATTTCTTGGGCTACAGGGCTACAATTTCAAATATTAATTAATCCTTCAATATGCCTATTTTTTTGATCAGTAAATATTATGGGAAAAATAAAAGACACTACTTGACACAGAGCATTACTCTGAGAATTTTATAGGATACTTTTGCATACAAATAGTGCAGAAGACTAGCAGGTCTTTGAAATAGCTTTGTTTATATTTGCTTTTGTTTATTATTTGAGTGGATTTGGTGAATTAAGGACATATGAAGTACTTTGAATTGAAAGTTTGTCTAATCAAACTTGACCTTCCTCACAGCTGACCTTGAATTTTCAGGTTTCTGGTAACAGATATGTGTTCATCACACCAGATGTGTGAACTAAAACTGAAGCTTTTGACATAGTCTTACAGCGATGGGATCATATATTTAGATATGCAAATACACATAAAATTTTTACTAACCAGACAGAATGATTTATCCATCCCATCTCCTCTTCCATGTCTTTTAATCTGTGGAGTATAGTAAGAAATTAACATTAGGGATAATAGTCTATCTTATTCTGTGCACAGAAAATTTATTGGGGAGGATAGAAGTTGTATGCTGGCATCTCAGGAATAGTCCTTTAGAGCTGACTTACACTTTATTTTCTGTCTGTTCCTTTTACCATCACAGTTTCAATTCTATGACTGTAATTAGTCTTCTTTTTACTCTTGACAAATTATAGATCATATGAAATCTGATTTCCAAATCAGACAAAAAAAATCCTATATCACTTAAACCTTTTTTCCTACAGTTATATATAATCACATTCTTATGACTGACTTCAAGAAACAAAATTTAACTCAGACATAGAATAAAGCTGTCCTGAGAATAAGAGTAATTCAGGAACAAGCAGTTTTGTATGCTTAAAAAACTCTAGATTTATTTTTGCAATAATCTCAAGATTTTTTGACCTTAGTATTTCCTGCTTTGTAAGTTACGTAATCATGAATAAATAATTTTTTTTCCATACTTTCATTTATCTGGATAATTATGAGTGCTAATTCCTCTTAGGAGTTACAAAATAATGCCAATTCAATGTTTTTTTCAGGAATGGCTCCTTTGCTGTGCTGTGCTGTACTGTTACCTTGGAAAATGTCTAGGTTCACTTTGATTTTACAAATATGAACATAAATGATAGGGATAAGCTTCTTACTAACAGCCTGTCCATACATCTCCTGTTTCAAATAACTTTATAGATGAGGAATCTCTTTATTGCAGCTGGGGACCTGTGTAAGTTCATTCTGCCATCAGTAAGGTGTGAAACTATATGGATTTTCAGAGCGTCTGTACACACTCAACTATCCTTTTAATCTTTATGATCAGAAAAGATAGCTGGCAGAGTTCTTAAAAAAACATATTACTAATTTAATTATATTTGCCAGTAAGCTAGTATATTAAGAATTTGTATTCAGCAAACACTAAGGTCAGACCAGGAACTGAAAGCTAAATGTTTGGAAAATAGTTGAACAGAGTACTGTAAAGATAGAATAGATATTTAAGACTCTATTTATCAATAAAAGGTATAAGCTATTTGGCTTAAAATGATAAATCAGTTATGCGAGACATAAAGACTGCAGCACATCCAATGTTATGTCCATAGGGAACAATATCGTATCTCTGACAATGACCACTGTGATCACTTGGAGAATTCTATAAAAGGCAGAAATGTGGTGATATTTCATCAGAAGGTTTTCTCACCTTCAGCACTTAGTGGATCATGAACATCAAAGAGATCTTTTTCCACCTGGAAATGCTAAAGCAGCCTTTTCAGAATTCCCTGAAATTGCCTGACATTTTTAGGGATTTTTTGTTGTTGTCATTGTTACTTTCTTTTTAAAATATATATTTAAACTTAAATGATATTAAAAGTGTGATTTTAAAATATCTGCTGTTATTATAATAGAATATCTGCCAAAACATGCTGTGATGTTTCATGATGCTCATTATGGGCAGCGCAGCTGGATATTCCTTTGTTTCCTTTTCTAAAGTTGTGGTAGAACAAAGCTATTGAAAGAATGATATTTAAAGGGGAGAAAAAGAAATTCAGTCATGTACAAAACCAATTAAATTAGTGTTACGTTAATGAACATGATAAAGTTACATTGCAGAGCTGCTGGCATCAGTGGATGGGTTTGTGTCTATAATTATGTATATTTCCTTATTGTAGATTATCTACGTTACATTGGTGAGGTAAATGGTGAAAAGCGGAAACAATTAATGCTTCAGAAAATCTCTCCCTAAATCCTTCAGTGAAAACTTCTGCATCTGTTTTGATTGAAGGCCACATAATTTCTCTTTATGGAGGCAGAGAGTGAAAATGCACAGCATTACAGAGTAGTAGAAACTCAAGAAGTTCTACGGAGACTCTCTAGTTCAATCACCTCATGCTGAAAGTAGAGTCAGCTAGAGCAGCTTGCTCAGGAACATGTTCAGTTGGGTTTTGAGTATCTTCAAGGATGAGGACTCAGGGACATGTTCCTGAGCAACCTGTTCCAGTGCTCAACCAATCTTACAGTGAAAAAGTACCCTCTTCATTTAAATGGACTTTCTTGTGTTTCAGTTTGTGCCCATTGCCTCTTGTCCTGTCACTGAATACCACTAAGAATTTGTCTCCACCTTCTTTACCCTCTGATCAGGTATTTATACACATTTCTCCATACTTGTCTAAATTCCTTCTTAACCTTAAATAAAATTCAGAAAGCTTGTTGCTAGGTGCTTTTACATGCTATTTTGTTGTTACTTTACAGAAATACCATATGGTTTATTTAAAAAACTCTCTCTTTTTGAGCTCAGGGAGTGTTTATAATATTTAGCAAGTGCCATGATCCCAGGATTAAATACTATGGACTCTTCATTAAATGGTTATTTATAAACTTGCTATGTATTGACATACATTTATTTATGTTTTAGTTGGTCAAAGGTTTGCTCCAATAATAATAATAATATTAAATAAGCATTAAAAGAAATTTTTGTGAAAAGTATCTGCCATGTAATGCTGAAAACTCCATATACAGTTCGAAACAACCATGTTTTTTCATTCAATTTGAAAGGAATTTTATATTTAGTTATTTCAATTAAACAGATCAACTTTAAAGAACAGTAAGGAGAAGATTACTGACAGCTTATTAAAATCTGAAGGTTTTTAAAAAATTATATCTTTATTTTTTGTGCTTGGCAAAGTTAAAGAATGCATAAAATTGATTATAGCCATTTGAAGGTGCCATTTTGAGATTTTTCACTTCGCAGTACTTAGCATTTCATTTGTCTGAAGTGCAATAAACTGCTTTTGTTGACATACATGATGTATTCATTTATTTAAATGCATTAGGAAGTGTATGCAAGTTTACTGCCTATAGGGAGATTCTTACCTGTCACCCTCTCTCCACTGAAGTTACTGTCTATTTGCATTTGTATGAATAAGAGCAGAAGGTAGGAGATGGAAAACAAACAGGCTTAAATTTAAACATATATAATATAATTTTCTGTTTATTACAGAAAAATATGAGCCAAATCTAAGTGTTGTTTCTTCATCTTAAAGCAAATAGACTATGCATTTTTCATGCAAGTGCTAATTTTTTCCAGACCCTCATCTGTCTAACACAATCTCATTAATTAAAATGTACAGCAGGATGAGTTAGAAATGGCTGTTTACCTTGCATTGCTTGCCAGATAGTCACTAGCAAATATTTTTAATTTTTTTTTTAAAGGGCATGTTGGGAAGGGTTAGTCTTTCTAGCATTCACAGAAGGTGAAGTACGCTTTGATGAGTCACAGTGAGGAGTGAAATCCAGCAGATTACATCCTGTCAGTAATTGCTTCCCACTTTAAAAAAGAAACATCAGCTCAGAAGTTGCCACTGGCATCGTCTGCAAGATTATGTTCATGAGAGAGTGAGCAAAACAGAGGAGCTGAGACATAATAGGTATATTACAGGTTAATACAAAGACCCTGCATAGCCTGCAGAAGCCTTTTGAAAGCCATTACTTTTCAGAAAGTGGTGTGATGTAGTCACAACATGAAAACTGCAGTTAACAAGCATGATCCACACATTATATTGCTTCATTCTCTGAGTAGCCTCAAGGTGGTGACCAATGTATATTTCATTACACCTGTATAATAAAGGAATAACAAAGACTTGGGAACACTAAATTGTGTCTCAAGTGAACAGGATACACTCTTCTTGTACACAGATTAAAATTTTGGGCTTGGCTAGAGTTATTTGGGCACAAAAGAGAAGTCCTGCATACATCCCAGGGTACTACCTCATGATCTGTTTCAGCCAAAATAAGGTTGTATTTTTTCCAAAATAACATTCTCACCTTTCTCAGCTACAGTTTTTGCTGGCTCCCTTCAGCCAGCACCAGCATCATGGGGCCCTACAGCAAGTCAAGATTAGCTATGATTGAAAACTAATCATGGGGGAAAAAATAACCAACACCAAAGATAAATGATCTGACTCACCTGATTGCAAGTGCTCATACAAGAATGAGAACTGGTAAGAGTCCCTTTCAGCAGCAGGGAGAGTTAATTTAGCTTAAGCCAATTGTAAAAACCAGTATCATTAAAAATCTACCAAATCTTCTACCTGTTTTCCCCAAACTATTCCCCACAATATCTCCTTTATTTCAGAAGAGATTTGTAGGTCTCTCAGAAGTTCATGTAAGCTCAGGAAAGAATTCATAAATACCTGTGCTAAGTTCAATAAAGAATTATCTAAGATATCTAAGCATAAATACTGAAAAGTACGCCTACAAGGAACACAGAAACCTAATTCTTGGCCAGAAAAAAGAGATAATCCCATATCAACATTAAATATATCAACTTAGATAACTATATGCCAGGAATAAAAGAAAGAAAACAAAATGTAAAGATGCATTCCCCTATTTTTCCAGTGATATAGGGATTATGATGGCTATAGAACAAAACCAGACACTTATTTTAAAATCATCCTTTGTAAAACACACATAAATTTCAATCTCCCACATTCCAGGAAATTGCACTAAACATCAGTGTTTTGGACTACACTGCTTTAAACCTTTTCTGAGGAAACTCTTTTACCTGAAATATGTATTTATAAATTTGAATATATGCCCATGCTAACTGCCCAACATCTGTTGGTGACAACCCTGAGCACTGAGCTGTGGAGGTGGTCAGTCAAACATCTGTCTTACTCATTCTTCCCAAAAAGTGAACAGAAGTTTGACCTCTGCTAGTACCAAGACCTGAGCAGTTTTGCCTGGTTTCACTGACTTTGGTCCTCAGATCTGACTTGCAGATGTACTCTGCCATCTGACACCAGACAGCAAAGAATTGCATCCAGATGAATTTCCAGTCAAAGCCAACGTGTGCATAGTCAAAAAACAAATCCATCAATATCCATTTTTACCTGAACAACAAACTGGTGTAATTTACACAAGCAAATGTAATGCTCACAACAACAATAAATTAACTATGCAAATTATTACATTATGTACACATATAAATTCACTTCATAAACAACCAATCTGTCACACAAACCTTGAGTTCCTTAAGTTTAATTGACCTGTCACAAGCCATTAAATTTGACACATAGACAGTAGCAGAATGTCATGGATGGATCAGGCCATGAATGCCACTCTTCTCTAGGCAACTGATCTTCAGTGGGGTCTCAAACATGGCACTAAGGTCAAAACATACAGAGTCTGAACAAAATTTAACCCATAAACAAGCATCTAAATGACCCTAATAACTTTTCAAAGAAATTCCAGAGATTCTACGAACTTGATTGAATTTGTTTGGAGTTTCTCATCTAACTGCCAGCCTCTGGAAGTTCTATGTATTCAAAAAGTTCCAAAATAAGGCTATTTCATGATATTTCATAATATAGGCCTGAAATACATGCTCACAACAATACTGCTCTTATTTTTAAATCGGCACATTCATTTACTAAAAACATTAAAAATTATTTTAAATGGTTTATTTATTTTAGTAAGTGTATTTATTTTATCTGTATCTGTATTTCATTTGTGCATTTTTTTAATCCATATTTAATTTATTTTATCTGTTTTTCTTAGGAACCTGTACATGCACAAGTCCATAAGACCTGACGAGATTTATCCCAAGGTCTTGAGGGAACTGGCTGATGTAGTTGCTATGCTGGTCTCCATTGTATTCAAAAAGTCAGGCAGTATTCAAAATAGCAGTCAGGAAAGTCACCAGTAACTGGAAAAAGGGAAATATCATGCCCATTTTTAAAAAATTAAGAAAGGAGGACCCTGAATACTACTGACCAGTCAGACTCACCTCTTTGCCTGATAAGAACATGGAAAATATCCTCCTGGAAGTTATGTCAAAGCATGTGTGGGACAGGTAAGTGATTAGAAATAGCCAACATGGCTTCAAAAAAGGCAAATCGTGCCTGACTAATCTGATCAGCCTTCTATGATGGAGTGACTGCATTGGTCATTGAGCAACTAATGTCATCTACCTTGATTTCTGCAAGGCCTTTGACGTGATTCCCACACAACATTTGAACTGCTAAATCAGAGGGATATGGGTTTGATGGATGGGCTATTCATTGGCTAAGAAATTGTCTGGATAACCATGTCCAAAGAGTAGCAGTCAATGGTTCAGTATCCAAATGGATATCCGTAACAAATGGTGTCCCTCAGAGGCCTCTATGGGGAACTGGTACATTGTAATTTCTTACAACTCAAAGCCTTGCTGATGTAGTAAGAAATGGGATTTATGTTAGATATTCTGGTTTTTTTCAAGGGTATCCTCTACGATACTTCTCTGCAAAATTGTTTGTATTTACTGTATGGAATTTCTTATTTCTCTTCCTGCATATTTTGATTTGTAATTTTTTTCTTCCATAACTGCTATGAGCTGAACAATTTGGGGTGTTAAATGTTAAATCACCATTGCACCCAATTGAAATGCATATTCCTCAGAGTCTGAAAACCTTTTGTACATTTTGGAGTCTACTTTAAAGTAGACAGACATTAGTTATAGAACTTCTTTCAAGAGAGAAAACTATGTTATGAAGAAATAGGTGGTTCAGTAAAGGGGAACTCCAAATCACTCAGCTGCCAGCACTCTTCAAGTGTTGCCTTGGTACTAGCACTCATCCATCATTAATGACCAGGAGAAGACAGCGTGAAACAAAATTTCAATTTATCATGTTTTTTTTTTTTAAATTCACACTTTATATTGATGATAAGGTAAATGCAGAGGACCTGATAAAAGGGAATGAACAAATGGAAAGGTAGGAAATCTGTTTTCATGAGTTTCAAATCTAAGATAGGGGAAAATAATCTAAACCATACTTCCATGATGCTGGAGTTGAATCAGCAGTTGAAACTCAAGAAAAAGATCTTAGGAACATTCTTGACAGGTCTCTGAAAACATTCCTTCAGAACAACACCACCAAAAAGTCAAGCAGAAACTGTACTCCATTTAAAAAGATATGAAAATAGAAGTAGGGTATTATTTTACTGCATATAAGATCTTTGAATAATGAGCATTGTGTGCAGCTGTTAGGATCTCAAGACAGGCAAAGCAGATTTAGAAGAGGAACCACTACAATAGTTACAGAGGTGTAACAGCTGCCTTATGAGGAAAGACTAAGATGGTTGTAACTTTCCAATTTTTATAGGAAATGGACGAGGAATAAGACAGAGCTTTAGAAAGTTGTGCAATGGTGGATTAAAACAATACTGTTAATGTCCAAATCCCTCCGTATTCAAACTAGATGGAATTCAGTGAAACTAGTAGAAAAGAAATACACAATTAAAAACAGAGAAAATACTTCTTTTCCTGATGAATTTCTGAAATGTGGTACCACAACACATTATGGAGGCCAGTAATACCAGTAGGATTATAAAGAAGTTAAATTTAAAGAAAAACCCAACACATTATTGAACAGCAGATTTATACACAGCTACTAAGGAGAAGTAGCAGGAATATCCTCAGGAAAGAGCTATGTGTATTAGAGGAATACATAGGCAACGGTACTGCATAAAGCAGCCATGCTCACATTATCATCCTGGAGAACACATACTAGTGTCAGTGATGGAAACAGTATACTAAGCTAAATAATAGACACCCAGAAGAACCCATCTGGACATTTGAAGGCCAGATTTCAAAAAAGGGTCAAAGGGATGAAAGTGGCAGCTCTTTCTTAAGCCCATTCTTGCTTCCCCTCTACATCGACTGTCAATAATTAGTTTATTTCTTCATTATTCCTTCAATCTTGAACTTTCCCCTATGATATTTAACTATATTTTGTGTACAGCATTTCCACTAATACTTGTTCTTCTTGGGCTTTTTATTTCTGCCTTGCCCCCATCTTTTCACCCATAAACAAGTCAAAGAAAGGAAATTTTAAAAAAACCTATTTTTATTAGTTTTTTGTTAATGATTTTCTTATTAATCAGGATGTGATATTCTGTTTAATTCCCAACAAATATATTTACTCCAATCACTTCTAAAACCTCAACATTTACTTTATGTTAGAAAGCACATGCATCTGAGTTTCTGTAGTTTCAGATATCTGTATGTCTGTTAACTTTTGTCAGATACTGACTTTTTAGTGACAGCATCAAATATTTCAAAGAACTAGCCAGGCTTAAAAATCCAAATTTGGATTCTATTTTTCATTTCACATAACTTGGAAGGGTTAAAATGCAAAATATGGCTTTGGCAGATTATAAGGCTGGTGCTCAAACACATTAGCACAAGTAATTAATAAACAATAACTGGCTTTGGAACACCTTAGACAAGTACTGAGCAATTCCTGTTGATTTATGCCTGTTGCTGTCTAGTGTGTTGTGCAATGTTTGTAAGAAGTAAGTATGTGTTCCAGGAGACTAGAAGGATATGTGTCAGCAAAATAAAGGTCCTATAGGAACTATCCCTTGTTGAGGCTAAAAACAGGGGTTTTCAGATTGTTATTTTTTTGTTTACTAAGTTCCTCTTGGAGAAACCAGTTACATTCAAAGTAAGACAAGGTTTATTCATCCTGTTCATGCCAGAGTAAGTAATCCCTTTTATTTCAGAGACCATTACCAGAATGTCGCTGCTGGCTGTAGGACTGGATTTCTCATGTCCCTTTTCAAACATATTAAAAGCTATGATATGCACAGAAGAGAACAGGTGAGTAAATAGGGGACTTTCTGGCACTGTGAGTTATGGGTCGGGTATGTTACGCATGAAGTCACTCAATGTTGGTCAAAAATAATTTTGCAATACTTCTTTGTAAGTGATATACTTTAAGTTGATGACCAACCAGTATCCTTTACCTAGGATACCGGGAAGGCCATGAGAGAAAAGTATTTGTCATACCTGCTCCTCTGGTATACCACCAAGAAGATAAGCCCAGGGTGAACAAAACAAAACAAAACAAAACAAACAAAACACTGATGCTTTAACCACTATATAATAATTAAATAGACAGCAGTTGTCAACTGACAAGTAAACTCTCCTTGAACCTCTCTGCAATGTGGCATCCAATGCCTGGGGTTTTAGCTGGTGCCTGCAGGTTCTTGCTAATATAACTTAAGAGAAGACTTTTTAGGAAAGAAACATTTTGGGCTTTTAATTCAACTTTTGCAGTCATCAGTTTTTCAATTTGTTTATGGTACCTACAGACAAATTTAAGTTAAACAATATCTACTGCTGATTTACTTCTGCAAAGATTGCTTCCTCATCATGTCTCTCATGGGATCCTTCTGGACAAAATGTCCAGCCTTCACCTGGATAAACACATCCTGAAATGGGGGAGCAATTGGCTCAGGGGTTGGGCACAAAGAATTGTAGTGAATGGGGTGATATTAGACTGGCAAACTGTCACTACAGGGGTTCAAGAGGGCTCCATCTTGGGCCCTGTGCTCTTCAACATCTTCATAAATGGACTGGAAGGGATACTAAGCAAGTTCACAGAAGATACAAATCTGGGAGAAGCTGTTAATTTCCTCAGAGGTAGGAAGGCCCTGCAGAGAGACCTCAACAAATTAGCGGGCTGGGCAATCACTAACCATATGAAGTTCAACAAGGGAATGTTCCGGATTCTGCACTTGGGATGGGGCAACCCTGGATGTACGCACAGACTGGGGAATGAAATGCTGGAAAGCTGTGCCATGAAAAGGGACCTGGAGGTCCTGACAGAAAGTTGAACATGAGTCAGCAGTGCCCTGGCAGCCAGGAGGGCCAAGCGTGTCCTGGGGTGCATCAGGCACAGCATCACCACCCGGGCAAGGGAGGGGATTGTCCTGCTCTGCTCTGCACTGGGGCAGCCTCAGCTCAAGTGCTGGGGGCAGTTTTGGGTACTGAAATATAAGAAAGACATTAAACTATTAGAGACCATCCAAAGGAGGGCAACAAAGATGGTGGAGGGTCTTGAGGGGAAGCCGTGTGAGGAACAGATGAGGTCACTGAGTCTGTTCAGCCTGGAGGAGAGGAGATTGAGGGGAGACCTCATTGCAGTTACAACTTCCTCATGAGGGGAAGAGGAGGGGTAGGCCAATCTTTTCAGTACCCAACCTTCTCTGTGGTGACCAGTGACAGACCTCAAGGCAATTACATGAAACTAAATCAGAGGAGGTTTAGGTTGGATATCAGGAAAAGGTTTTTCATCCAGAGGGTGGCTGGGCACTGGAACAGGCTCCCCAGGGAAGTGCTCACAGCACCAAGCCTGACAGAGTTCAAGAAGCATTTGGACAATGCACTCAGGTACATGGTGTGACTCTTGGGTCTGTCCTGTGTAGGGACAGGAGTTGGACTTTGATCATCCTTGTGGGTTCCTTCCAACTCAGCATATTCTGTGATTCTGTGATTCTATGTCATAATGCATAACACTATTTAATTTATGATCTTGATGAAATTATTATAATTTTTATGTGTTTAGTAAAGAATATACATATGGAAAAATAGGCATTTTGTCATGATCAGTTAATATGGAAGAACCTGCTTATGCAGCCCTTTGTGTAATACAGAGTCACAATAAGCTCTGCATTTAACCATCATAAGAACAGTTTTCATAAAACTGTAGTATATCCTAAAATCACAAAAAGCTACAGTTGGAATATTTTTCTGATAAAGCGTTTTAAATAATTTAGCTTCAGTCCTCCTTTACATCTTTTGGTTGCTAGAATCAAAGATTTAATTTAATGAAGTCTGATTCTTACAACATATTTATTGTATGCACACAGCATATAGAGCATGAATAAATTATATTACTGCTAGTACATTTTGAAAAAATTCTGTTAAAAATGCAGGAATATTTTTTTTCAGAATCATAGAATCACAGAATGGTTTGAATTTGAAAGAACCATAAATATCATCTACTTCCAAAGCCTCTGTCATGGGCAGGAATGCCACCCACTACATCTATTTGCTCAGAGTCCCATTCAAACTGGCCTTGAACACCTCAAAAATTTTTCATCAGCTTCTGTGAGTTCACTGGTTTCAGACTGACTTCTAGGGTCAACAGAGAATCACTCAGGTTCCTTTTCACTGTAAGAGTAATTCCTTCTTCCTTCCTCCGAACGTGACTGCTGTCACCAAATTTCCTCTTGAAGCATTTGTCTTTGTAGTCCCTTTCACTATCTCGGTCTCTTACACCCCTCAAATCACATGTCTTTTTCACCACCCCAGTGCTCTTGATTAAAGTTATAAGAAAAGATTATTCTTCCACTGCCAATCTTACAGCCACCAATTGAATGGACACTATCATTCTCCTGAGGTTACCATTGCATCCATCTCTGATGATTTAAATGTCTCACCAGCAAATATTTATTTTTTCACTAAGTATAATCAGAAGACTATTAAAAAAATGTATTTTTTTTTCCTATGGTATTTTACTAAAAAGAGCATTATTGCAAGCATACAATCATTGAACAAATTTTTATTCCCTCCATTAACTTCTGCAGAATATCTTGCTGTAACTTAGCTCACCATTAAAATTAAGTGTGTGTACATATAAAAGTGAATCTGTAAATCTTCTGAATTATACTGGCTGAAAAATGCAAACACAAATTAAAGGTAGTCCCTAAAGATAAAGTTGACATTCAAAAATTAATGTTTGTGACTGAAATGGTATGAGGCCATTTAACATTGTACTGCACTACATGCAAAGATACAACAGCAAGGACTGGTTTATATCATTTTATACACAAAATGAAATGCCACGATACTATGAATAATCTGTTTGATACAATTGTTAGTGCAATCTTCTACTCCACAGAAACATTTTTTTGCATACAATTATTAATCAATCATTACTGTAATGAATTGATAATTAGCAGGGAAATTCATGTTTATGCATCTTTAAAGCACAGCAAGTCTTCATTTCCCAGTAGATAAAATGTATATATACATTCATTTAGTCAAACTTCTAGGACACTAATTATGTAGACAGTCAAGACAATAGAAACATAGAAATTATATCCTTCATTCATAACTCAGTGGAGCATCATAAGTGCCAAAATCTGTGCAAGCAGGCCTGGTTGAAAGGTCTAGGCCAAATTGATAACTGCATTGCTTTGATAACTCAGCAGTGAAATGAGCTCTACTGCTAAGGTTGGACATATAAATATGACACTGACCCATGTATATATGTTAAGCAGCTATCAATTATTGGCAATATAAATATCTAAATTTAATTGCTTTCTAGCAGACAAATACCTGCAAAAAAATTTCAAGCCCCTGGGTGATGATAGATATACATACATCCCAAAAGAGAATCTTTCTTACAAAGACATCTAGAAGAATCTGGAAAGAAACTGGCAAAATTTGGTCAAAAGACATATCCCGTGTCCATTGTAATCATATGGAATCTCTTTTGGTATAATTCTATCAACATTATGTTGTCTTGGGGTGGGGAAACTGCCCTTTTCAAAGTGGTGATCACCAGGATCAGTAACTGCTTAACTTCTTTTGTCTTTTCTAGAGAAACAAATGTCAGAGTACATATGTATGGATTTAATCACAGTCTCTACAGTATTTTCTGTGACACAGCATTCAATCAGAAAACCTGAATTGCAGAACTGGTTATGTAATATGGCATCTTTTTTCTGCAAGAGGTGTTGAAGGAGGTGGAGTATTACTAAAATTTAATTAATTTTATTAATTTTATTCCTTTGAAAAAAGGCCAAATTCTTCAGATCTGTGAAACACAACCTGGACTGTCCCTTTATTGACATTAGGGATAAGAAACAGACCAAAGTTTTAAACAGGATACAGTAGTCTTTCCCTTGCTTGTATCATCGGTAATGAATAAATCTACAGCTGCATTTGCATCTGTAGGAAGTAATTGACTGAAAAATCCTGAAATCATCTTGGAAAGAAAAAAGACAAGAATAAAATAAAACTTAAGAAAAAGAAACAACAAAATAGCAGCTATGTCCCCACCAAACAACAAGAAGGAAACACAGGCTTTCCTAGGTACTGTGGGTTTTTGGAGAATGCGTATTAGTCAGATTGTACGCCTCTCCATCAAGTGAACTGGAAGATGAATCATATTAAGCAGCACCTTAAAAAAATTACAAGGTTTCAAAAAAATTAAATAGGAGATAATTCATGCAGTAGCCCTTGGGCCAATCATTACAGGACAAGATTTGAAAAATATTCCCTACATTGCAGCTGGGCAGAATGGTCCTTCATGGAGTTTTTGGCAAAAAGTACCCAGGGAGACTTGAGGACAGATCCTGGGGTTTTGGAGTCAGAGATACAAAGGATCTGAAGCCTGTTAACCCCCAACTAGAAAAGAGATACTGTCAGCTTACAAAGGTGTTTGAGCCACTTCAGAAGTGATTGGCACCAAAGTACAGCTTCTCCTGACACTGTGACTACCAGTGCTGGGCTGGATGTCAAAAGGGAAAGTCCCTTCAACAAGTCATGCCACTGATGCTACGTGGAGTAGGTGTCTCACTTGATCACACTGCAAGCTCAAATAGTAAACCCCAATCGCCCAGCGACCTTGGGAGTCATCACAAACTGGCCCGAAGGCAAAATATTTGGACTATCATCAGAAGATGAGAAGGTGCTGAGGAGGCTCCACCATATAATCAGCTACCAGAAATTGAAAAGCTATATGCTCTCTTTACTGCTAGTTCCAGCTATATTGTAGAGCTATATACATGCCATATGGAGTCCTATGAGGTGAGTCTCAGAAGCTATTGGGGCACAAGATGGATCCAGTCAGGTCACAGAGCTGAAAGCCATCCAGCTGGCTTTAGATATCACTGAATGAGAGAAATGGCTAACACTCTACCTCTACACTGACTTGTGGATTGTAACAAATGTTCTGTGGCTGTGGGTGGACCAGTGGAAAAAGACCAATTGGCATCACAGAGGTAAAACCCTCAGGGGCTGCTAAATTGTGGCAAGACATCACTTCCCAGTTAGAGAAGTTGGGTATAAAAGTGTGTCATGTAGATGCACATGTACCCAAGGGCTGGGCTACCGAAGCGCATCACAACAATAGACAGGTAGATCAAGCTGCCATGATAAAACTGTTTTCATCTCAATGTGTGATCTTTACCTTTTCTGCCTTCAGTTCTCCTCTCCAGTGCAGTACAGTGGGTTGGGGAAGGGGGGAGTGGGCAAGCAGCACATGGTTTGGAGAGTTTCAGTGGAAACACTAAATTGGGGAATGCCAGTCCTAAACTATGACAATGAGATTTGCTGAGAACAGGAGCATGGAAAAAGAGTGGTAGCAATTTTTTTTCCTATTTTCTAGTAGTTTGTGGGTAGACTTTTAAATACTGCACTCTTGGGGTGAGCATTCTAGCCTGTAGATAGAAGATTGGCAATATATGTATATAAGAGAAGCCATTTCAACCTTTTGAGTTTCAACAAACACTGTAAGTTTTTCATACAATTGTTGATGTTGTGAAGGTCTCCAGAGGGATGGAGCTTCAGACTTTCTGCTCTCGGAAGGAGTTTCCTATAGCCTGTCTGCCTTGGGGAACACTGTGAGGCACTGGAACAGGTTGCTCAGACAAGTTGTGCCCCATCCCTTTAAGTGTTCAAGGCCAAGCTGGATGGGGCTTTGATCAATCCGGTCTAGTGGAAGATTTTCTGCCCAAGGCAGGAGGATTAGAACTAGCGGATTTTTACTGTCCCTTCCCACACAAAATTTTCTATGATTCTATGAATTTACTCCTGTTGGAAAAGCCCATCTAAGATCTGATGTTCTCAGATTTAGATGCCAAAGTCAGGACTAATTTTTACTGATGGAGCTGAATGCTTTATTTTTATATATTTCAGAGATGAGCATTACTATCTTTTTTAAATACAGTCCTCTGTATTAAGTGCCTTTTTAATGTCAATTTAACAGACACTAGCTCCTGACATCAAATGGGAGGATGAGAGCAGTGAACTTTCACCCGGTTCTCTCTGTGAAATAAAAAAAATAGGGGCGAGATACTTTGCCTGTAAGGGAAAAGCCATAGGAGCCTTCCCTGTGAGTTTGCCAATAAAACTGTGTCTTGCTCTTCCATAGCAAAGATAACTACTTGTAGACAGTGAACTTAAAATTTGTACACTCTTAATTCTCATCTGCTTAGTTTTTAAGTGCCAATTTACTCAATATCCACCTTGATGTACAAGACATAGTTCTGCTAATAGGATGGCATGGCAAAGGGTAAAGCAAATGCCTGGTGAAATTCTTCTGTGGTGTATTCAACTCTCAGTCACCTGTCAAAGATTGCTCTCACATAGCTTGTTAATGTATCAGACTGACTTCTCTGATAGTTTTAACAGATTCATTCCATTTCCTACCTGTAGCTTTCAGTTACTGGATTTTTTTCCCCCTCCATATTAGCTGGCTCCTCTTCTTTGGCAGAATATGATCATCATGATTTTGATTCTATGATTCTATGTGTCTAAGCACTGTACAACAATGTATGTAACTTACATTTTTTCTGGTTAACACTTCAGATTCAAGGCCATTTGACTACTAGGAACTTTCTTAATGTCAGCAACAACCTCTACAAGCGGTACAAGTTGTCCTGGCTTTTTCCATGTCTTCTTAGCAGTGCAAATAGCAGTGAATATTTCTTGCTATCAGACAAAGCAAATAAATAAAGAAATCCAGCCGAGGGAACCTGGACTTGTCGGTCCCACTTTGCAACAGATAAATCTGTTACCTTGGTGTCCAAGCTCCAGATGAAATTCTGCCTTGTCAGCACACTGCAAGTCCAAAGTTCCCCTAAGATTTGTGAAGCAAATTTCCTCTCAGGAGAATCACACTTTTCTTTAACTCATCACTATTAGCTGAGAGTTTGTAGTATCAGTATAAAATGTCATTTTAGTCCAAATCCCAACCCACATAGAAGAATTACAATTAGAACTCAAGCTTCAGAGACAGAGGTTTAATTTCCCCAAACAAAATTACCTGTAACTATGGATATTAAACCAATATAATTTATTCAACTAAGTGATAGGTTGTTTGAAACCTCCACTTTTCAGCTATACTTAATGAAAGCAAATATGTATCTGATGTCTTGGAATGTACTATTATAGTGCAGAATCTTACTGAACAGCAGCCTATAGAGTCTGGTTGAATTTAGCCTTCATAAATTTTCCCAATCATGCAAAAGAAAGAAATTCTAGCAATATAAAATACAATAAAATAGAAATTCTAATTTAATTTTGGCTGAGAAAAAAAAGCAAATAATTAACATTTATCCTGGGTCTTCCTTATGGATTTTAACTTTATGATTGACAAAAGTTTTTAATCAAGAATCATTGTGACTAAAGTGACTTCAGCTTAACATTTATATTATATAAAATGCTTAACCAAAAGAGAGCTTCACTATCAGTTTATCTACTTCTGGAGTACTGTAGAGACATACCCTAAGGACAGAGCTTCTTAGCTAGAGAAAGACAGAAAAGCACCTGTGAAGAATTGATTTTATGCTTACCTTACCCATAAATGCTCTATATACCAGTATTTGAAGAAATATGTGTATCTGATATGACTGTGCATGGAAAATAAATCTGTTGGTTATGCTAAATCAATTAGGACAGCAATAGAAAATAAAAACCAAACAAGAATACATTTCTACCAGATAACTATTGAGTGATGCTTTCCCCCAGCTGTTTTGTAATGCATTTATGTTTTTTCCATCTAAGCAAAGCAGTATGTAATACCGAGGTATCCCTACTCTTCAGTGTTATTTCCTCGGTCATTCAAGAGTACAGAGGCAATCAGAACAAAGAACACTAAATGTCCTTATCAGGCATGTGATTCAAAGCTCTCAGAAGGTTGATTTTCCAGCACGTGTATTTCCTCACCTGCAGGGCTGGGAACACTGTAGGAAAGGATACCCAGATGAACATACTGTGTTTTGCCACCATCAGCCACGTAATGTCCGTCATGCAAGAAGATGAAACAATATTCCTATTTGTTTCCTGAACCCACTCCTCATTTTGAGCTGGTCAACACCCATATGAAGAGGTCACTGCTAGGGGAATAACTCATTCTTGGAAAATACCCTAGTTGAACTCGTTCCGGTTATCTTAAACTGCCTTTTGGATGAGGATAAAAATAGCCGGTTGCTTTATGGAAAATCCTACTTCGGTGACAATTTTGCAGATGGTAAAAAGGGACTCTGGATGCAGAAGTCAAATTTAGGTTTCTAAGGTTGTGACAGAGTGCAAAAGGTCCCTGTCAGCATCAAACACTTGGGACCCTTCTGCAGCATTGTTTTTTCCCACTCCAGCTTGAACCCTACACAGCATCTCTGTGAGACAAGAAGATGAAATGGTCACTAAATGGAGAGGACAGAGGTCTGCCCTCAGGTCTGAGCCAACCTTCTTCTAGATCTTGTTCTGGCTTGCATATACAGGGACCAGCAACGGTTGCCTTGAAGTATAGCTGGCAGCTATAACACACAGACAGTTGTCTATAGATCACATGCATGTTTTGCACTTAGTGAAAGACTTCATTTTGCTATGAATTGATTCATTTCCTCAGACTGTTCGATCAAGAACTAATGGTACATTCCTGCAAATCCAAAGAATCTAGCTTTTGTTCATAAGAGCTTCTCTGTGAATCAAGACAAGTCTCTAAATAATACAACTGGGGCAGCCACTTGAAACAGCTTCAAAACAAAACATAGATGTGGATATATAATAAGAGAATGCTTTGGGTGTGGTTTTTTTTCCCATAAGGCTGGAGTATTTATCTTCAGTTATAAAGAATGCATACAATAAAAAGCCATTTTGTAAAGTTATGTTGAACTGTTCTGATAAATTAAGGATTAAATGTGTTAGAATGATATATATATATATATATTAACAATTGAAAAATTTGGAAAAATACAAGAAAAAGCTGGAGCTTTTTAGAAATGTCCTGTAAGGCATTTGCATTCAAAAATCATTGAATGAAAATAATAAGAAACTATGTTCTGTCTTTATTTTCATCTTCCGTATTTCCTTTTTCGATACTCCATATTACTTCTGGTTTATGTATTAATTTCAGCGCTGTCTGCTAAGGAATGTCTCTCTATTTCTGTCTGAGTGTCAAGTTTAATGACTATTTCTGTGCTGTCATGATAATTTTGTGGTCTAGATAACTTTGCAGTGATGACTGCAAAATAGCTTAGGATTTGTCTTCAGCTGCCTGAACATACTGAAGAAAATATTTTAACCAAAAAAATAACAAGACAGTCAAACCAAATAAATGTCACCAAACATACAAATAATTGTCTTTTTAATTTATTAATTTAATTCCAAGAAACTCTCATCCCAAATAAATACCCTTATTAAAAACTCTTCCAAAAATTGCCCTCCATCTAACCACACAGCTGTCACGGAAAAAATCTGGTTGGTCAGGCACAACGTCCTTTGGTTGTCCCATGCTGGCTGCTCTCATTCCAGTATAGACAATTAATGTATTTTGGGAGTACTCTGCCTTAGTTTTCACTCTGGACTCCTCCTTGGATCTACAGTAGTTTAATGATTATCAATGTCTCTTTCCCCTTTTAAAGGACAGATGTGTTTTCTGCACCTTATTCTAAATCCCTGCTGAAGGATACCAGGAAAGTGATGTAATTTGAATATAGAAGAGTTGTTTCAATAGCCTGGAATACCACAGTCCAGACACAGGTATAAGGAAAACTAGAGTTTCAAGACAGCATGATCAGGAGACACAGTGAAAAATTAATTTGTTTAGCAAAGATCAAAATCATATAAAAAGAAATATAAGTCATTAAAGTGAGCTTTATATTGCTGCACAGTTTCCAGCATTCATAGAGGTAGCATAACTTCCAAACAGTTTTAATTGTCTGCTTATGTTAAGCAATAACAATTGTATCTTTATCTTTAAATTTGAGTCACTGAACTGAGGCACTCCTTCTACAGTCAAAGAAATACAAGTATCTCAGATATGGAGTAGACTAATCATATTAAAGGCATTGGTAAAATTCTGTGGCATGATTTCACTTAACCAGTCTATGAGACTGCAGTTTATCTGAGATGAAGACTTTGTAAAGATATGGAAGCATGTGAAATTATTTTTGTGAACATATGTCGACTTCAAAGCAGTCCTTTATCTGAAGACATGCTATTTTTTCTCATATCTTCTTTTGCAATCTAAATTTACTACCTTCCAGTTCAGTAACTATTTAACTTCTTTAGCAATATATATTTGAAGAGAAGAGGAAGAGATGGAGAGAAACTTATATGTTGGAATAAGAACTGGATCTGTGAGTAGGTTTATAAATCATAACAAGTATGTTACCTTAGTATTTTTTTTCCTGTATATTCATAGTTTTGTTCTGTATAGGAGCAAAATAATCTTTGAAGTTACTATTATAACTGAAACTGGTCTTCCCTTCCAAAGTTACTGTGTTAACGCTTTCAGGGTTGAATAAAAAGATAGTTACATATATTTTTCAAAATAAAAGCAGAAGTGAAAACTCTACACACACCCCCAATTATCTTTACCAGTTATTGTGAGTTAAATAAATTAGGGCTAAAAATTTAATAAGAAGCTGATAAAATAGAAACTGAAACTCCAAACCAGGATTCCTTCAACCACTTAGAAATATAGACAGCATCAAAAGGAGCATCTGCAGTACAAGTACAGTAACAGAGAATTTAGAGATCATCAGGAACTTGGTTTTGTCATATTTTAGACAGGATGTCAAACAATTCATCATCACACTGCAGCACCAGTGAAGTCCTTGAGGAAGATGTAGGACTGCTGACTCATATATTCTGCTTCTGAGAGCTCTTTGGAGGACTCTGGTATAAATGCTGGACACACCAGCTTGTGTAGCTCATGGTTCTCCCTGGCAAAACTTGTCAGATATCCAGTGAACCAAATTCTATCCCAGCTACTCTATTGACAGTATTTCTATGATGTTGTTTAAGTCATCTATAAAGACGCTGAAGTTTGTGACACTGTTTACTTTTATCTCTTTTTTTTTTGGTGGTTAGGTTCTTGAATGCCAGCAGGAGATCTGATATATGCATTAACAGAAAATAACAACCTTTGAACAAGATGACAACTCACTGCTTTACATTTTGCCAGCTTGCAACATATTTGGGAACTTCTTATCAGAACTCAGTAAGCATGGTGTGAAACCTTGTATTTTTAAAAAATGATAAAACTTCTCACAAGGTCCTCCTCCACCCCCCTCCTCCTCAATAAAAGAAAAAAAAGGAAATGTCTTCTGACAAACAGTATTTCTTTCAGCCCATGCTATATGTACTATATATAGGGACTTCTTATTTGTTTTCCTTGGCAAAACTGCTAGTTTAATGATAACATTGTTTATTTTGCTTTGAGAATTATTTCCTCCCTAGAATAAATATTGAGGTATAAAATGCTGATGTCACTGTAAAGCATGAAAGAGATACAGCAGATCTGGGAAAAAATCCAAAGTGCTTCAGACTGGCTTTTCTGCCAACCTCAGGCTTTTTTACCCAAAGCTCTCAGTCCTCAAAAACATGGAGATATCTTTAGAGATAATGCAGGCGTAATCTACAAATATTAGACTTGTGTGATTGGAATGCAATGTCATTTTGTCACAATAGAAAAAAACCCCAAACCCTATCCAAAGTTCACTTCTAAATTATTATGTGGTCCTTTATTTTCTAAAAATATAATTTTGTAGTTGTTTGAGTTATTTTCCCCCACCAGTACTAGATATTTATAAATCTTTTCCAGCACTATGCATATTTCAAGGAATGTGTGTATGGGGAGGGAAGAGGAACACATTTTTGCAAGTACTTTCTCTTTATAAAAGGGTTTCAAAGTGCAATCAGCAAAGCTACATGCAGAAAGCAGTCAGACATTTAAATTCTACCATTAGCAACAAAAGCACTGTCAAGCAGGTGTCTCCTGAGAGAAACCTGAAATCTGCTGGATTCCAGTACTTTCACTGTAAGTCATGTAGCCAGAGAAAACTTCAGATTTTAAGCTGACCTAACTGACACAGAAAATGAGAAAAAAGTTAGATTGATTCTAAAGCAAGGAGTTATTTTTCTAGCTTTATTGAACAAATGAAGGAAAAAAATAAATCCATACGTACTTGTGAAATTAGGAAATTGCCCAACAAATGGACAAAATATAAATTCTCAAGTTCCACGGGAGGAAAAAAGCAGAAAAAAAGTTGAGACAAATATAATTCTGTAGAGCACAGTTCTGCACTGTGGATTTATAAGAGGTTTGGAGTTGTTTGTATTCTCACTACCTTTCTTCTAAGGTCATCTGCTCAGAGATGTCTTAAAAACCTACCAGGAGCTCATGGAAGCACTGTTGAAATCTGTCCCAGGCTGGCCTTAGTAGTCACTTCTTGAAGTAGTAGCATTTATTTAGTGCACAGCCAAGAGCCACTTTCAGGAAGATGTTTGTTGCTTCTGAAGATGAACATACAGTTTTAGTCAGAAAGGATTTTCTTTCTCATACAGTAGGCAGATCAGGTCAGGACATTAATTTAAGGTAAAACACACAGTAGCTTGTAAAGAGGGGACAGGGAGGAACTCGGGCCATCCTCTGCTAATGGAGGTGCCCCCACCACTCTAGCTTTTGTATTTAGAGGGATTTCTTTCATATTTGGGAGGCAGCTCCTGCTGGGACAAGACTGTACATTCTAAAATCCCATGTATGCAGTGAGCAGCTGGTACATTCAGGTGTATCTGTTCCTTGCATTTTGTGTTAACTGATTTAAGTGGCTGAAAGTGTATGCTCCCAAGACAGCCCCTGAGAGAGTTCAGTGTCTTGCTTACCCCGAATTGATCTATCAAGGCCACTGCAAAAAACTCACTAACAATTGTGACAAAGTAAATCAGCCTGTCTGACTAGGACTGACACTTATTTTCCGGTATTGTTAAACATGATACCTAGTTCATTTGGTCTCTGAACCCTCCAAACATAAAATCAAAAGATGTTTTCATCATCCTTACTTCAGTCACTGGTGGAAAAAACTAGTCATGTGTATATTTTTTAGGGTTCAGAGGTCTGGTTTAGTTCCACAAGCAAAAATGTGCATCTTTCTTTGCACAGTGAATCTGAACATAATAAATAAATATTTAGGAAGGTGATATCTGAAGGAAAAATATTAGATTTGTTATTTTTTAGCTTCTTTGTGTTGAATAACAGAAAAATACAGGAATTTTCTTACCTTCTATTTGATTTTTAAATTAGAAAATCATGGCTTTCATAGTTAGGGAACAAGTGAACCAGTGAAGTAAAACTATCGTAAGAGCAAGAGAGTAAAATTTGAATTACAAAGTAAAAAAAACTTCAGTCAGGAAGTTAAAATGCAGATTTTTTTGTTTGTTTATTTTCATGTGCCCTTAAATAAATTTTGGAGATAAAATGTTCAAGAAAATGTTTAGTACTCCAACTATTCCTTTAAACAGATAAAACTTTAAATTTACTATTCTGAAGCTCCTAAGAACTTCTAAGAAGAGAACTGAATAGCAGAGATGATTTGCACTCCTGATATATTTTAAGGATTAAAAGCTAAAAAAAACCTAATATCTTCTTTCAAAATGACGCATTTTCCAAATGTTATATAAAGAACTTTCAAAGGAAACAGAGCTACTTACAGCCATAAACTTTGGTAAGTCTATTCTCATATTCTTTACCTGGTAAATCAGATTGGGAAACTTCCTTCAACAGATTGTCACAGGTCAGACTGCAGTAATCAGACAGGTCAGACAAGCAGCTGGGTTATACCTGACTAGCCCTTTTTACACCCCAGCCCACCTCCCAATTTTTCTCCCTCCCACCTTTATCCTTGTCTTTCTCCACCCTCATCTTTTCCTAAATATAGAAGCTGCTCCTAGTTACTTGCTTGCCATTGGTCTCAGTTTTGGTACCAGAGGAACCTCACTTCGGTATATCTGTTGTGACTACCTAGGTAATATTCTCCTTTTGTGGTTTTGCTAATAGATAAATCTGGTCTTATCAGAGTCTCCTCTCCAAAATGTCCTTAATATTCTGTTTAATTATGTGTGAAGTTTTGCCATCACTCATAATCCCATCTGTGAAATTTGCCATACCACATGGCACTATCTGCAACTTCCGTCAACTTCTCACCCTGCTATGCCCGGCAGTTTCTTATTCCAAATCCAGTAGTTTCTTATGGTCTTTACATTTATCTGAACCTCAGCCCACGAGCATTAAGATATCCAAATTGAGGGCTGAAACCTCATCCCTAGCAGCTGATGGCTGAATTGCCAACTGACTGTATTGGTATGATAGAATCGGCACTGATTATAAAAGAGGACAAATGTTGCGATCACCACTTGGACTCTTTCTCTCAAATTGAATTTCACTGTTTGCAACACTATTTGAAAGTCTCTAGCACACTCACCACCTAGAAATACTGAGGGAATGAACAAAACCAAAGTCCTGAAAGGCTCCATATACCACAGAGATACAAAAGGACTTGAGCAGATTTAATTCTGAACCACACTGTATTTATATGAACCTCAGTCCTTGAAGCCAAATTTCCACCAACCCATCTCAACTCACACTGTTCAGTTCCACATATATACTATTTTTTTCACTTGCCTTTCTCTAACCTCTGTCTCATGAGATCAGTTTTCTCATAATCAACTTTTTCAAATCTTAAAGTACAAGAACTCCCCAAATAAAACCTCTTTTCCTCAAGTGGGCCACAGACTACCTTTACAGTAGTAACTTATATGTTCCTTGCTATGTCCCCAGGCACTGAGTGCAATGGGTAAAAATCAGCCTATATCTATGTTAGCAAAATGTTTTAGCCTCCAGAAGAGCATGGCTGCATGCTAAATGCATTTTAAATGGTCTATAGAGTCTTGTAGCTCCCAAACTTCATCCAGAAATCATTTTTGAGACCTCTAGTTTACACAGATTGAAAACATGAGACGTCCTTAGCAGTTTAGCTGCAGAGATGATTGAGTTTCAGCACCCAGGAGTATTTCAGGCACTGTTTAATCTACAAGTGGAACAACAGCCAAACGGTCTCCAAAAAGAAGAAGTACCTCATCATTCAGTCTCGTTAAACTGACATGTAAAACTGCTTACACTGACCAGGAAAACCTGGAGCTGGCTGCCCTCTTGTTTCAGAGTAGTCTCTGGAAGATTAGGATAATCTTCAGCACCTATACATGACTAGAGAGATCTAAAATGACAATATAAATGTAGCACAGGAAGAATGCAAGAGGGAAAGGGAAATTCTTTTTCCACGCATGATAAAAAAAAAGAAGAATGCTTTGAAACTAATCTGAAAAGACTAAGAAACCTGCTAAAGAGATTTTTCCCCCTTCCTTGCTTAACTGAGGTTTGAATAATTAGAGGAATACAAAAATGCTTTGAGCTCTGAACTTTGCCAGCAATTTGTTTAGCTTTAATGCACACATTCAAAACAGCATATTGAAAATGAAAGATGAGCTTTCAATTTTTCAAAAGAAGAACACAGCATGTGTATCTGCATTTAGTCAAAGTGTACCTAATCCAAGCAGTTACATATTTGTCACCGACTTGTCTGTCACATAATTCACTTTAAATAAACAGTACAATTTAGGTGGATACCAGCATCATAAGTTTGCTGACTGAAAGCACCATACTAATTTGTTATTGACTTCCAGTACTTAATAGAGCTTGTTTCACTTTAAGCATGTTCTACATCTGTAAAATAACCTGGCTCCTTGGATCACTCCTGGGTCTCTGATTGTTTGAAAAGCATGTATTTTCATTTACAAAAAGAAGACTTTTTGAATGATTTAATGAGTTCCTTACACAATGAAAATATTCTATGGTAGTGGGACAGTTAATCACTCATTACAGACATACAGACATAACCTTGCCAACATTATCTCTGTCTGCTTTAATCTTTCAGCACAGGGGATGCAACACATATGTCTTGTGAACATCAGTCTATTTCCTTTGTCAGGTAAACCGCTACACAGAATAGCAATCACATTTTGGGGAACAGCACACAGACTCTAGAAGAAACCTGGATCAACTCTGCAGTCTACTCTGCAGACTGTTCAGTAGAATGCTAGATATTAGCCACATTTTAACATGTGGAACCTCAAGGTATCAGTCCCTTGAATATGTGTAGTCACAATATTGTGAAGTAAAATATAGATGGTTTACCTTCAGTGACAACAAAAGAAATTGTGCCTAAATTATCTGCCTGGCTGGCATTTATGGTCTATCAAGATATCAGATGTATTAACCTTTTCTCCTTTTTTTCAGTTGGAGCAAGATATATATTTTAAATCACTGGTTTCAGTCTGCTTCTGTATCAAAACCCTTTATCTAAATATGTATCAGACACTTAATTAAAAAAAACCCAAAGGCATCTTAAAAATTGTATCTTCAAAAATGTATCTTAAAAAGCTCATTACCATCCTGAAAAAATTAAAAGCAAATTTTTGATAAGACTGTGCATTTAATGAAACTTATTTTCATCATCTCTTTACAAAATGCTCACTACATTTTTTTAATAATAAAAGCAATTCTCCATTTTTTTTTTCTTTTTAGGTAATGCACACAGTTTTTTGAAACAGCAAGATCTATTTTTTCTCTAAGACTGTATGACTGAGGTGAGTTTGGGGTTATTTTTCATCATTTTATGGATTTCTACACGTTATTCATATAACATAAAATTAACACACACACTAGCAAAGACAGTCACTGAGAAAGTCCCAAACCCTACAGGAAAAACTATATTTTTGGGTGTTGAACATGAGGTGACAATTAACAGAAAAGGCAGCATTTACTTTTCTGTCCCATTGAAAATACAAGTAAAGACTTCCAATTATCTTACCCTTTTAAGAGTAATAATGTTATAAAATTATTTTGAGTTTGTTAGATATTTTTCCTGTCTAAAATCTAGCCTATGAAGGCTCAGCTCTCTTAACACATTTGTAATCAGAAGGGGAGAGGCAAACCCTAAACATTGTACATTGGTCTTTCTTGTTCTCATCAAGTACAGGTGATTTGTTTCGATGGTTCATTGGAAGCAGGAAGGAAGAAGGTTGTCATTGGTACTATTTTAAGGAGCCTTGGAAAGTCCTCACACTTCTCTAAGTAAAGGGACTACCGACGTGGTTCAGCCTATGAGTGAAGGATATTGAGAATTGAACTCTTTCTCTCCTATAACTTGTCAGGCCATTTTAACCTCAACTCAATTTTCTTACTAATTTGTCTTGCAGCCGACCAATAGCTTTTACCTTTTTTTTTTTTTTTTT